>APFE031054297.1:0-30411 GCA_000404065.3 Pinus taeda
GCTCAAGAAACTTTGCAGCAGAATCAAGATCTTGGTACGATGGAAAATGAAGGAATTTTGCATCTTGACAGTCAACATGAATTACATCAAATGGATCAGCAGTATGAAGAAAATTTATATACTCTTTCACTTGAAAATATTTGAGACAATCCCTGTTTGAGCAAAAGGAAACAAAAGGACTTATCTCCTTTGTCTGAAGACTAGATAGACCAACTCTTGCACGCTCATGTTCCAGCTCAAGCTAAAGCAGACTTGCAGTGCACACATGGTCAAGAAAGTGTTGGTGAAACTTCTTCCTCTTTTGAAAAGGATGACAGTCCGGTGAACAGCTTTATAGATCAGCAGGTTGAAGATGTCCATATGACTGAAAGTGATGAAAGAAAAAGGGTCGTCTCAGATCTGTCTATAGAAGAAGACAACATGCAAGGAAGTCCAGTTCTAATTCCAGAATGTGATACTGTCAAGACAGCCATTTCAGATGTAGATTCAGATTGTGATGACCAAGAATACCTAGTACGGAATCCTATAAAAGAGAACTTTGATGTTGAAATCATCTGGGATGCAGAAGACACAGTTATGGATCCAAATGTTCTTAGTTCATTAGAATACAACCTTCATAAAGAGGTAGTTTATTCAGCTCATGAACAGCAAAATGAGACCTTCGTTCATGTAAGTGAAAAGGTTCCTTTGGATGAATCTTTAGTAGATGGTAGAAATGTCATTTGTGCGCTTCAAGAATCATATGAAGTATATTTTCTTATGATTAATGAATGTAATAAGGAACATGAAAATCTGGCTGTCATATCATATGAAGATGACCTAGAGTACACTCACACCACAGAAGATCAAAACATTCAGGATTTCCATTCAGCTTCTTCTTCATATGTTTCATGTGTTGAAATGTTTTTCCAAGAAGAGATCTGCTCATCTATTTGTTCAGAATGTTTTGGGGACCAGGGCCATACTTTTTCTGAAGTACATTATGAAGGAAAATCAGAATCAAAAGAAAAGACATCTTGTTTTCTCAGCAGGAGGTGGCAATAGCAAATCTTCATGTTTTTCATGATCCAATGGCAAATATGTTGCAGTCAGCACTGAAGGTGATTATGGTGGTATTCAGTGATGCAGGATATCATGGCCAATTATATTTTTGGATGCCCAGTTACCAGTATCAATTGTTGACCAGAAGATCTGATCGGAAGAATCAGTCAAGAAGCCATCTTCTTGATTGGTTACTTTGGCAGTTTGATATAGTTTGCTGATATATAGTCTTGTATGAAATGCAGGTGGTCATGTACTACCACCAAGCTTTAAGTTTTAAGTTTAGTTCTTAGTATTTTGAGTTAGTTTGTTAATGTCAAGTTTTTTTAGTCATGTCAGTTTGCATTGAGTCAGTTTGAGTCAAGTCTCACTCAATAAATTGAGTCATGTTGGTTTGTCGGAATAATGGACTCCATAGCCCAATGGACAAAAGGCATTGTCTTACTCTTCCAGAGATCTGTTGTTCTTGGCACCTCCAAGGAGCTACCATCCCCCATTGGAGCCAATGTTAGTGTCAGTCTTTGCATCCTTCCTCCAGTGATCAAACATGCTCTTACACAAGTGATTTTAAGGTGTCAAGGTCAAATTTTGTCATTTCAGTGAGTCTTCAAGCAAAATTTGGTCACTAGGCATTAGGTCTAGGGTTTGCTTGTACTCCTTCCAAAGTTGTCCAAATATCGGTCCATGTTACCATTCAGCTGAGTGTACCATCATTCAGAGGGTTTTCATTATCATGTCAAGTTCCACTGGGTCATTTTACAGCTTGTTCATGCTTCAGTTGTGCCTAGGCAAGGTTCATTTCCCTCTCCTAGGGTTTTGAATGCAATTTCTCTTGGACGGTCAAATCATCGGAAAACTTGTATCCTGATGTTCATATACCTTCCCCTATCCTTAAAATACCTTATCAAACACTTCCCATCACTGAGATCCCACAAATTCCTCGTTTTTGCACAAACCCTAGTTTCTTGCTACAACTTGGCAATTTTCTAGGTTGGACATGTCTTTTGCCTTTTTGGACCCCTTCCCCTCACTCAATTTCTGAGATTCCACTTTCCCCTACTTCCTAACATCCCTCCCTACTTCCCAAAATTTCCTAAAGAATTTAGAAGCTCCCTATCCCCTTCATTTCGCTTCATTTCGACAAATCTCTTGTTCCACACATCGAGGTAGTTTTCACTCAAATGATGTTTCTGAGCAATAAAAGATGAATTTTTGAAACCCAAGAGAGGTTTTTGTCCAAATCATGCCAAGGAAGAAAAACCTCCTTCACGTTTTACATAGGTGTCATGGTTTTAGAGAAATGTCAAAAATACAATCACCTCGGGAGAATTGATCCACCTCTGAAGTGACCTTGGGAAAATCCAGTTTTCTCCTGGATTAGTTGGTCAAATGACTTGCTTGATGAGTCAAATGATAACTAGATAGAAATATATTTCCAATGAGCCATCATGAGCTCAATTTGGAGTTGAGGAACACCTGTAAAAGTTGACTGCAATAGCACTCTTCCTTGAGGCAGCCTCATTTGGCACATTTTGACCAGTCTTGGGAGATTTGATTTTTGACAGGGCAAATGAACTCCAAATTGAAAAATTCCAGCTGGGTTGGAAAGTAGAATCAAGGAAATTTCCAACGAGTTATCTTGTGCCCAATGTGGACATCGAGAAGGCCTCCAAAAGTCTTCCAGAAAAAGCACGACGCACAGGAGAAGGACCACGACGCATATAACCAGAGCGCAGCGCATATAACCAGGGCGCGGCGCACAGAGATAAAGCACCCAAAATGTGCCAAATTGCCTCAAGTTTCCTGTGGAACCCCTCAAATCAATAGGTAGGCTCTATATCAAGGCTTGCTCATCAAATTTTGATAAAGATATTGTGATTTTTATGCCTTTGATTAAAATGCAACAAAACTTATAAAGCAAACGCTAGAAACACAAAGGGGCTATTTTTCTAGGGTTGTGCAATTGTATTGTTGATGCCAAGGTCCCCTCTTCCCTTCCTTATCTTTTTCCCGTGTTCCCCTATGCCATTTTTCCTATTATCACTACCCTAACACTACCAAGCTCATATTCCCTTTTCCCTCCTATTTCTCAATAGAAACCCCAAACCCTACCCCATCAAAATACCCAAAACCCCTCCCACATATCTAAAAAATTTCTCCCTATAAACCCTATCCCCATTTCATCACTCCCTTCCTAACAAATACCTGTTCCATTGCTCCCCTTGGTGACAAATATCACAAAGGCACCCAGCCTCACACCATCATCAAAGGGCACCCAGCCTCACACCATACACAATAGCCATGGCTTAACAACATTCATCGGAGTATGATATGGAGACACATAGTGATTGGCGAAAGCGAAATAGGGACAAGTACATGCTCAGGCACATGAAAAACCATTATTGGGCACGCAATCATGTTTGCAATGCACGAATAAGGAATTTAAAGGCAAAATTGAACAAAGCAACAAAGGAGGCAAAAGAGCAAGATCGGCTTCAAATCTTGGCTGAAGCTTTCTTTTCATGTCATAGCACTCCATAGAGAACCTCCATCCCAAATTTCAAGAAATTTGGGACAACTTTGGTCGAATGAGAATTTTTTGACACAAAAACGGGTTTTCTCTCTATACGCGTCGCGCCACCAGCGTGACGCGTAATATTGAGAGCTCCAAATGAGGAATGGTTTGCATTTTTGCATTTGGCATGCAAAATAAAAATTATTGGCACTGGAAGCAGGAAATTTGGAGAAGATCTTGGCCACCAAAAGGGCAAAAAACACTCAAAAATGGCCTCACTACCCCTATTTTGACACACAGGAAGCAGTCTTGGGAGAATGAAGATTTGGAAGGGAAAATGAGCTCCAAATTCAAAAATTCCACTTGGGTTGGAAAGTAGACAGGACAGGATTTCCAACGAGATATCCTGCGCCCAATTTGGACACCGGAAAGTGCCTCAAAACGGGCCTCAAAGTGGCACGACGCATAGAGGAAAAGGGCGTGGCGCATATAGGAAAAAAGGCCAGAATGCCTCCATTTTGTGAAATTTTGCTTCCGGACTTTTTGTAAGTGGGCCCACTCATATGCACTTCATTTTTTCAGCACCTAAGGCAGTTTTATAAGTATTTTTTCTCCAGATGGTCAGTTATCCAAGTGGCAAAGTAAGGCAAAGGGCCACCCAAGCCATTTGTCATGTTTGTGGCGCTGCACCTGTAGTTGTTGTTTGGCTCTCCACCTTCAGTTTGTAATGATTCGAGTAACTCCCCAACCCTTGGGCGTTCTATCTCTTCATAGCACTTTCTATGTATTGTATGTAAACCATTTGCAAACAGTTGGTTGGCTTGTAACTTCTGGGAGACTGTGGGAAAGAAACTATGTTTCTGCATTGTATATTTTTTACAGAGGATTAATGAAAGGCAGTGGCTCTGTTTCATGAGATTCATGTGGTTGTGAGTGTAACAAATGTGTCTCTTATGTTTCATATGTATCTTTTGATGTTTCATAGCTCATTTCAGATTCATTTCCATTGAAATTTTCTAAGTTAGCTAAGGTAGAATTCAATTTTATTGCTCTGCCTATGGGAAAATTTCATGTTCAGTGTTCATTCTTCTGTTGAAAAGATTCATGTTGTCCATGCCCTTTTCACCCTCCTAATCAATCTCTCCATTCCGCACTATTTTAAAACTAAATTGCTAGGCTTTCCGCCTACCTTGCCTCATGAAATAATCTGTGCCTTTGTATTAAGTTCTCTGTTCATTGAGATCCAGTGGTCCCATAACATCCCAGAAACACAGTCATTCATAAAAAACACTCCTTGTATTCATATTCACTTACTAGCCTAAGGCAAATAGTTTGTTGTAAGTCATTTCAGGCCTTTTCATTCATTTATTCATTGAGTGTGACTCGGAGAGAGCCCTCTCCCGTTCTGGTAGGGCTAGCTACCAGACTGAGCGCGGTTTGTGGTTACCCTGAATTTTGCCTTCTTTCAGCCTAAGGCGGATTTAGGTGATAACATAGTTGCGACTCCACTGGGGACAAATCAAATCCCCTTGCTTCTTAATAATTCTAAGCTTCTGGATGATAAGTTTAGGATTTGATAGGCTGATGTAAAATAGGTTGTGTCCTTTGATTTTTCTCAATAGCACACTGGCTTCTCGAAGATACACCAGAGCTAATCCAGATCCCGACCCTCCGCTCATCTACGAAAATCCCAATTTGATTTCAAGAAATCTTCATCAAGAAAGCTCTATATTTCCCGTGCTCAAATCTCATTCATGCCCGGACATTTTTGAGTATATTGAAGAGCTAGAGTTTGATGAGCAGTTTGAATTATCATTGTTTGAAACCAAGTCCGAAAGAGCAGTTGACTCTACTGTCCACAATCCATAGTTTCTTGTAGACTTGGAGACGGAAAGGGCTAACCGGTCTATTGATAACTACATAATACCTCAGCTTCAAACTCCCATTAATAGCCCCTTACAAACTGTGCACACTCCTCCAACACCTCCGAGGACAAATCCACCAAGAGTGATGGTTGCACATTTCACACCGCTTGTTTTGCCTCAAATTTTAGATGATATGCCCGCTGATTACCAAAGCAAAATGCCATTCTTTGATGGCACTCCTAATGGCATTACTGCGTAGAAACATGTGGACAGAATGGTAGACTTTTATGAACTTCATGAGATAGATGCAGAAAACGTGGCGATGAGACTTTTTGTACAAACATTTGCGGGTGAAGTAAAGAAATGGTTCAGAGGTTTACTGGTTGCACGTATCGCTACCTTGGTAGACCTACAAAGACAATTCTTGAACCGTTGGGAAGTGAAAAAGAACCCTCTTCAAATTCTGTCCAAATATGAGCAAATCAAGAGAAACGCTGGTGAGTCGGTCCAAGATTATTGCATTAGATTCAATACAGTGTATAATGAAATTCCAAATAATCTAAGGCCACCTGTGGGACTAGCCATGTTGAAGTTCCCGGATGGTTTTGATGCTGATATGGCTTATCAATTGAGAGAAAGAGAACCGGCTATAATGGAAGACATGCAGAAGATAGCAGTCAGCATTGAAGCAAATCTGCTGACCAGGAGGGCTAGAGCAAAAGCAGAAAAGAAGGTCACTGCAAAGGAAGAATCTTCCTCGGTAGATCAACTACTTCGGAAGGTAGAGTAGATCCTTGAGAGAGTGAAGCTTAACAAACTGGAGCCACAAGTTAGAAATCCTAACTTCCGTGGCCAGCAACAACCACGGTATAGGATAATACAGAGAGATCAGCAAGCTCAAGAGCCAATTGCACAACAATCAGTACAAACACCTTTGCAGCAAAATTTTGTGCATGGACTGGAATCAGATGAAGACGGGAATGTAATAGGCGAATAAAATCATCTCTTTACTCTTGACGATTTGCCTACTTATCTCACTGAAGAGGAGGAGTATGCAGAGAATTCAGCTGCACACAAAGATGGAGATTTCATTGTAGCAAGCGACACCGTCTTGGAGGAGCAATCAGATGAATACCAAAGAGGCTACATGAATGCTTTGTCCACCCAACAGCAGCGATATTCACTTAGAAACAGGGATGTGCCAATCAGACCCATTCAGAAAAAGAAAGATGTTGAAGCGCCAAAGAATGATCCAGTTGGTACACAAAGGAAAGGAAAGGAGGTGGTTGAAACGGGGAGCAGAAAATCAACATCAGCAAAACCAACATATCAGCAAGTTACATCGAAAGAAAGGGAGAGGAAAGAAATCTTGGTCAAAGAGGTGGAGAGGATTCCTGCGTTCAATTTAGAGAATGAGATTTCCAAACTAAAAATATCCATCCCTTTGACTGAAATATTGAAGAACAGAAGTTATAAAGGACAAGTATCTAAAATGTTAAATTTGGACCCAATGTCCAACATGGTGAATGTCGAAGATGATCAGCCTGAAATGATTTTCGGGCCAACATCAAATGGCGAGTCTCATGACAGTGAGGTGCCACCTTTCTACATCAATTTGAGGTTGCATGATTTTGTTTTACATAACACCATGTTCAATTCCGGAGCCTCTCAAATCTCATGCCTAAGGCAATCATGGACAAGCTTGGTTTGGACATCACCCGGCAATATCATGATCTCTATTCGTTCGATTCTAGAAGAGTAAGATGTATAGGTCTCATCAAGGACTTGGTTTTGAGTTTGGATCAGCTCCCCATGAAGAATTTTTTGATGGATATTGTGGTGGCAGACATTCCTCCAAGGTTTGGCATGCTTCTTTCCAGGTCTTGGGTAGCAAAACTAAAAGGGACACTACAGCTAGACTTCTCCTATGCAATGATTCCAGTATTTGGACAAATGAGGAAATTATATCGGGAACAAAAAATGAAGTACATGATCACAAGCAAGGAGAAACCAATAAATCATCCTATTAACTATGTACATACAGATTTAGAGTCTTTTGTTTTGCATTCAGATAGTTTAAATGATATAGATAGTCAGTTGATAGAATCAGATGATATTCCGGAAATAACAGAAAATTTCAGAGAAGTTTTGAAGAAAGAGGAACAAAAACAGCAGAACACCACTGGGCAATCAGCCGAAAGCAATGGACAACAAGCAGGCAAGGCGCAACAAACAGATTTCCATCACTTGCAAGAGGAGGAGGAAGGATTGTGGACCATGGATTTTGATGGAGCAGTAGGAAATGATGGCGCTGGAATAGGAATTTGGGTACGTAGTCCCTTCTCTGCCCCAAACAAGGTCCCTAGTAACGTACGGGTATGCTCTTACAAGTTGCCTTTTGAATGTTCAAATAATGAAGCTGAGTATGAAGCTCTGATTGCTGGCCTAAAAATTCTAAGAAAGCTGAACGCTAAGAGGATTTCAGTATATGGCGACTCTGAATTGGTTATCAAGCAGGTCAGAGGCGAATATCAAGCAAAGCATCCTAGGATGCGGGCCTACCATAACGCAATCCTAGACATTTTGAAATATACCAGCAATACACTTATGACAGTGTGCGCTCTCAATACAAAAGTAGCATTGCCAATCTCTTGCTAAGGCAACGAGTAGTGTTGAAAATCCCAAATGAGACTCTAAGTAACAAATTCGAAATCCATGTCAAGCATCGCCAACCTCTCAAAAGACAATCAGAGATATTGGCAAGTGTTCCAAGATGATGACGAGATTGATGATTTTCTGCAAAACAAAGGCAAGTTTAAAGAGACCTCTATTGATGAAGAAAATGATGATGGAAAAGGCAATGGTACAGATGAAATGCAGATCAATGAAATGGACATGTTGCAGCTGAAGAATAACGTTATTCCCAAAAGCTTGATACCTCTAGAAAAACTCTTCGATTAGGATGATGTAGCCCGCAAGCCAACATTGCAGCCAACAGAGAAGGGTGTGGAAGAGGTCAATATCGGGACAGCTGCAAATCCTAAATTGGTAAAATTGTCCAAAGCATTGCCGCCAAAGATCAAGGATAAATATATCAGTTTGATGTCTTCATTTGCAGATGTGTTTGCTTGGGACTATTCCGATTTAAAGACGTATGGCACCAACATAATTCAGCACACTATACCCATCAAGCCTAATCAAAAGCCATTCAGACAAAATTTGAGAAGGCTAAATCCAAAGTTGCTGCCATCTATTGAAAAGGAGATCAACAGGTTGTACAAATCAGGAATCATTGTGCCAATTAGATTTTCAGATTGGATCTCCAACTTGGTACCCGTAAGGAAAAAGACAGGGGAAATTCACCTATGCATCGACTTCAGAAATCTTAACAAAGTCTCATTGAAGGACAACTATCCACTGCCCAAAATGGACCATATACTTCAGTGAGTAGTGGGGGCATCTCGCATGTCACTGCTAGATGGTTATTTCGGATATAACCAAGTTTCTGTCCATGAGGATGACTGAGACAAGACTGTGTTCACCACTCCATGGGGGACCTTTTATTACGCGAAAATGCCTTTCGGTTTGAAGAATGCGGGTGCCACATTTCAGCGTGCTATGGACTTGGCTTTTGCAAACGAGAAGGATGTCTTTTTGGCGGTGTATTTGGATGATTTGACGGTGTTTTCTAAATCTGATGAAGAGCACATATACCATCTTAAAATTGTCTTCCTAAAGTGCAGAAAACATGGCTTGTCACTGAATCCAAAGAAGAGCTTGTTCACCATGGAAGAAGGCAAACTACTTGGACACATTATCTCCAAGGATGGCATCCGTATTGACCCGGCACGTGTGCAAGCAATTCAGCAAATAGATCTGCCCCGGAATAAAAAGAAGATGTAATCATACAATGGCAAGATGAACTTCCTCCGCCGCTTTGTACCTAATCTCGTGGAGCATCTAAAAGAAATGACAAACATGCTTAATAAGGACAGCCAAGTGAAATGGACGAAAGAGGCGGTAAAATCTTTCAATTTGGTCAAATTGGCACTTTCCTCAGCACCAGTTCTAGTAAGCCCGGACTATACTCAAGATTTCATATTGTTTTCATTTGCTTCAGAGCATACTATGGCAGCGGTATTATTGCAGAAGAGAGAGGATCATGAAAGACCCATTGCATTTTTCAGCAAAGATATAAGAGACGCAGCTTTAAAGTATAACATCATTGAAAAGCAGGTTCTTGCACTTGTGAAGGCATTGAAAGATTTCCGGGTGTACATTCTACATTCTCACGTTCTGGCCTATGTTCCTAACGCTGTTGTAAAGGATGTTTTAGGGCAGGCCGATCCGGAAGGAAGAAGAGGCAAGTGGATTGCAGCCTTGCTGGAATATGACATAGAAATAAAGCCCACAAAATTGGTGAAAGGACAGGGATTGGTGAAGCTAATGGCTGAATCAAACTTGCATGCTTTGGACATAAATCTGATTTTTGCTTTGTCTGATGAAAAAGATGAAGAACCGCCAATGCAGATATCTGAAATGTTTGCTCTTTCTCCATGGTATTCTCATATCATATATGTGCTCAAAAATTTGTCACCTCTGCCCGGCATGACTAGAAACAAAGCGAGAACACTTAAGTTGAAAGCTGCCAAGTTCTGCATTCTTTATTCAGCACTGTATTGGAAAGATCCTGGTGGAGTTTTGTTAAATTGTTTGGTGGAAAAGGAAGCAAAGCAAGTCATGGAGGACTGCCACCAAGGAGACTGTGGAGGTCACCTCTTTTGGAAGTCAACAACGAACAAAATTTTGAGAGCAGGGTACTATTGGCCGACATTGTTTGCTAATGTATATAAGATGGTTAAGCATTGTCACAAGTGTTAAATTTTCGAAGGAAAGCGAAAGTTACAACCTCTACCACTCAAGCCCATAGAGGTGAGCGCCACTTTTCAGCAATGGGGGTTGGATTTCATTGGCGAAATTCGTCCCGCTTCTTCTGGACAGCATAAATGGATCCTCACAACCACAGATTACTTCACAAAATGGATTGAGGCGATCCCCACCAGACAAGCTACAGATGTTGTGATCATTTCATTCCTTGAAAATAACATCTTGTCTCGCTTTGGTTGTCCAAACAAGCTAATCACCAATAACACAACAACTTTCAAATCAAAGCGGATGGTAGAATTTTGTCACAAATATCACATTATTTTGGGTCATTCAACTGCCTCTCATCTGCAAGGCAATGTATTGGTGGAAGCCTCAAACAAATCATTGGTCAACATAATCAAGAAGCTACTGGAAATGAACAAGAAGAGCTGGCATAAAAGGTTGGTAAATGCGCTTTGGGCAGATCGGGTAAGCCAGAAGAAGTCCATAGGCATATCACCGTTTGAGCTGGTTTATGGAGTTGATACAATATTTCCTTCCTCTCTCGCTGCCCCGGTTGTCAAACTTCTTCAGGAGGCCAGCAGTGAAGAAGATCCCATGCAAAGGAGGCTGAATCAAATGGTCCACTTGTAGCAGACCAGAGAAGAAGTTTTCAAGAACACATCCAAATTGCAGGAGAAAATCAAGAAAATTTATGATAGAAAGGCAAAGGTGGATAAATTTCAGGTGCATGATGTAGTGTTGAAGTGGGATGCAAGAAATGAGGAGAAAGGCAAACACGGTAAGTTTGAGAACATTTGGAAAAGTCCTTTCAAGATCGCAGCATATCGGGGGCAGAATGCTTTTCTTCTTAAGGAAATAAACGGATAGGATTGTCCAGGAGGGCCAATCAATGGTCAGCTGCTCAAGCAGTACCACTTCTAAGTTATCAAACGCTGCTTCCACTGTAATTGTAAATACCATTTTATTTTAGTTTCGTTAGAGTTGTTCAAATTAGTCTTTAAGTCATTTTAATGTCAAGTTTGAGTCAGTTTTTTAGTCGTTTCAGCTTTGTAAATGAGTCAGAGTCCGGTATTATCTATCAAAATGATGACTCCATAGCCCAATGGATGAAGACACTGTCTAGCTCCTACATAGATCTGTTGTTCTTGGCACCTCCAAGGAGCTACCATCCCCCATTGGAGCCAATGTTAGAGTCGGTCTGGTCAAGTCCTCCGTCAGAGATCAAAACTCTTTATGCATTTCATGATTAGGTGTTCCACTCCATTCTCCCAGTTGCATTCCCCTAGGGGTATGCCATAATCTGACGAAGAAGGTCATTATAGTCATATCCCCCCTCATGTCTGGCTCCTGCTGGCTCAGGTCTTTTGTCAATCATCATCAAAGTCCATGACAGTCAGGGTCTGGTCCTTTAAAGGACGAAGGTCATTTCGAGGTATAGGTCTGGGAATTCATCAATTTGGTACTTGAAACATGTCCAGTAGAGCCATGCAGGCCAGAGTGAGGCCCTTGCACAGTTATGGTTCAGAAAGCTTCATCGTCATGTGGATAGACTCCGACTCTTCTTCAAAACTCTGTTTTGAAGAAAAGTCAAACAGTGTCATTTATGACAAAATTTGCAAAAAAGTCGCCAATTGATTTTTCAGAGGCAGTCATGGTTTCCGTGGCCAAATAACCTGTCGTGAAATCCCTGTAAAGAGTGCCAAAAATTTCGTCATTTGAGCTAAAATTTCAAAGGGAAAGTGAAAATCAGTGTATTCTAAAGTCAATGAAAAAGTGCCAAAACACAACATTAGAAAATGGGTTTTTGAAGAAGCAAAAATCAAACTCATCTCTCCGAAAGCTTTATATACAAGTTTTCCACCACAATAAGAGGCATTGTGCAAATGAAAACCAGTGGGAGACATAGCAAAGAGATTGGAGTGTGTTGGTGAGCATTTGGAGTAAGTGTGAGTCGGTTTTCAGGGCACGGCACACACAGTCAGGGGCGCGGCGCACACAGCCCCCACCCCCATTTCAAAGTTGTAACGTGTGCGGTGCATACCCAGGGTGCGACGCACTGGGCTTTGCACGCGGCGCATACAGGCCGAGGAGTAAACAAGCAGCGAAAGGTCGGTTGGAGGTGAGGTTAAGGGCGTGGCGCACACAGCCCCTGCCCCCAGTTCAAAGTTATAACGCGCGCGGCGCACACCCGGAGCGTGGCGCACACAAACTAGATCACGGTGCACAGAACCAAAGTGCCCAGAACGTGCCAAATTCACTCAATTTTTTTTGGGAAGCACATAAATTTGCAAGGTAGGCTCTATTAACCCACTTGTTCATCAAATTTGTTAAAGACATGGTGGTTTTATGTCCAATGATGGAGATGAAACAAAACTCTTAAAGCAACCATATGGAGACACCACAAGAGTGGAAGACATGTCAGGGATGAACCCACTACCCTCACCGAGTTACAAGCATGCCCTCTTGCCATGTCATCCTTCCAGTACTTATCATGCTTCGGATTTTGTCAAAGGGTGACAAATGTCAGAGTTCATCATGAGTTGGCCCGATTATTTGTGCTTCATCTACATGGACGTTAGTCTACCTTGGCCGGGGTCACTTTCACCTTGACACTCGAAGCTATATCATTGGCAACAGGTATTCCAAATGTTAGGGAGCAATGGCATAAGAAGAAGAAGGTGGAAAGGCATCATTATGAGCCTTACATCAAAACCAGATTCGTGGATGAGCTCACAAGAGTATTTCCCTTCAGATACTTGAAGAATGAGTATGCTCCACTCATGAGGTTGATCATGAAATACTTCAGCTGTGAGGGGAGGTTCTCTAGACTGTATGCCTATCATATCCGCCTGCTCATGCACTTTACCAAGGTGAGGTTGATGAGCCTCCCATTTTTCATATGCAAGAACATAGAGAGGATGAGCGCCTTCATGCTACATAAGACCCCTCAGCAGCAGCTTAACAGTGTCTATCACTTCGCTCTCATTCGGATTTTGGTAGATCATCAGTTGGGATTGCAGGGCATTGCTTGGGAGGACTTCATCTCCCGTGACTTCTTCAGCACACCACAGGTACTATCAGGGCCAGAGCAGGAGTTGGGTGGTCCTTCTTATCAGCATGAGCGCCATGAGACCACGATCATGCCATTTTTGGTGACATATCAGAAAGACAGTAGGAACTTATTTTCAGTAGCAAAGCGAGTGTTATCTCCACCCGAGGTGGAAGGGGCCTCGCTTCCGGCATCGACTACACAGGTATTGGACAAGGGCAAGGAGCCCATGCATGATGAGGGGCCATCAGGTACACAGGAGACCGGTGTCATTCTCATTCCCGATGAAGAGACAGAGGCAGAAAATGCCAAACTTAGGATGACCATTCAGGAGCAGGACACGAATATCAAAGACTTGATACTCAATTTCGAGAGAGCTAGATGGGTCATCAAGTATCTGGAGTAGAGAAACAAACAGCTTGAGGACCAACAAACAATCATGGAGCTGCAAAACATTCGTGAAAATCGACAAGCTGTCCAGCAGAGAGGGATCGAGCTCACTACCTTGGAGCAAGAGATCAACAACGACCGTGAGTCTTGGTTGGATCAGGTCAACCTACACTTGGAGAAAAAGCTGGAGAAGGCAAACAGGGACACTGCCATATTGAGGAGGATGGCTTGTCATTAGAGGGTGCGGAACATGAGCGCAAAGGCTTGAATAAGGAGCTTGAAGGCTAAATTGAGCGAAGCAACAAAGGAAGCAAAAAGGGAAAAAGAGCGAGATCGGATTTGAATCTTGGTTGAAGCTTCCTTGGCACAACATGGCACTTCATAGAGGACCTCTAGCCCAAATTTCAAGGAATTTGGGAAAATTTTGGTCGCACGACAAATTTTTGGCACAAAAATAGGTTTTTTCTCTATACGCGCCGCGCCACTGGCGCGACGCGTAAGATTGGGAGCTCCAAATGAGAAATGGTTTGCATTTTTGGATTCGGCATGCAAAATAAAAATTATTGGCACTGGGGGCAAGAAATTTGGAGAAGATATTGGCCACCAAAAGGGAAAAATACACTCAAAAATGGCCTCACTGCCCCTATTTTGACACACAGGAAGCAGTCTTAGGAGAATGAATATTTGGAGGGGCAAATGAGCTCCAAATTCAAAAATTCTAGTGGGGTTGGAAAGTAGACAGGACAAGCTTTCCAACGATCTATCCTGCACTCAATTTGGACACCGGGAATGCCTCCAAAAGTGGCCTCAAAGTGGCGCGACGCATACAAGAAAGGGGCGCGACGCATATAGGAAAAAGGGCCAGAATGCTTCCATTTCGCGAAATTTTGCTTCCCGACTTTTTGTAAGTGGGCCCACTCATATGTACTTCAGTTTTTCGGCACCTAAAGCAGTTTTATAAGTATTTTCACTCCAGATGGTCAGTTATCCAAGTGGTAAAGGAAGGCAAAGGGCCACCAAGCCATTTGTCGTGTTTGTGGCACTGCACCTGTAGCTGTTGTTTGGCTCTCCACCTTCAGTTTGTAATGATTCGAGTAACTCCCCAACCCTTGGGCATTCTATCTCTTCATGGCACATTCTATATGTATCAAACATTTGCAAGGGTTGTGGCTTGTAACTACCTAGAGAGATTGTGGGGGAAAGAAACTCTGTTCTGCATGTGTATATTGTTTACAGAGGATTAATGAAAGGCAGTGGCTCTGTTTCATGAGATTCATTTGGTTGTGAGTGTAGAAAATGTGTCTCTTATGTTTCATATGTATCTTGTTATGTTTCATAGTTCATTTCATATTCATTTCCAGTGAAGTTTTCTAAGTTAGCTAAGGTAGAATTCAATTTTATTGCTCTGCCTGTGGGAATTTCATGTACAGTGTTCATTCTTCTGTTGAAAAGGATTCATGTTGTCCATGCCCTTTTCACCCTCTTAATCAATCTCTCCATTCCGTCATATCTTAAAACTAAATTGCTATGCTTTCTGCCTACCTTGCCTCATGAAATAATCTGTGCCTTTGTATTAAGTTCTCTGGTCATTGAGGTCCAGTGGTCCCATAACATCCCAGAAACACAGTCATTCATAAAAATCACTTTTTGTTTCCATATTCACTTACTAGCCTAAGATAAATAGTTCGTTGTAAGTCATCTCAGTCCTTTTCATTCACTTATTCACTGAGTGTGACTCAGAGAGAGCCCTCTCCTGTTCTGGCAGGGCTAGCTACCAAACTGAGCGTGGTTTGTGGTTACCCTGAATTTTGCCTTCTTTCAACCTAAGGCGGATTTAGGTGCTAACAAACACCATATGACTATACAATTTATGCTTCCATGTTGATTATATAAACATTAAAACAAAACCCATTCATAAATTTAATTACATTGAATTAAATTAATTCAAAATAGTCAAATGAATTTAATTTTCATCATCATAACACATCCCAATAAACTAACTCATTTTGTAATCAATTTGCTGTCAAATAATATGATCAAAATAAAAGAGGATACTACAATAATACTACATACCTACATACCTTCAAGATGCTAATGGCATCGATCAACCTTGTAAAGTAGAGAACACAAGAGATTAGAGATCATAGAGATAGTATACTACCAATGTAGCTTTGTTTTTAGAAGGGTTTTTCCATATAAGTAGAATGCATGAGTGTGGATCTACATGTTCATATCATTGTTAAGTGTGAGATTTACATTATTTTTTTTATTTTTGCTTTTGGTGTTAGAGAAACATACATTTTCATAACTTTGATGTTTTATTTCTTGATTTTTCTTTTCTTTTATTTTATTTATCAAAGTATGTTTATAATGTGTTCAATTACCCAAGGAGGACTTTTATGCCATTTTTTTTTGAATAATGCTATGTTATGGTTGATCTTGACCTTGATCTTAACTTTGAAAGAGTTTTATATTCCCATCAAACTTCATTTGTGATGAATCAGAATCCATGTTATAGATATAGTCTAAGACACTATCTCTTTAATTTGATCCCATGACTTTGATTCCATAAAATATGTCAAAGCAACGATTCATTTTCTTTGATCTACAAAACTTGGGAAACATTGCACAAAAGAGATATGTCAAAGTCTTCATATTCATAAATTAATAGAGTGTCAATGTATATTATACAACTTATAAGAATGCAAAAAACAATATTTAAAGCTTTGACATTGCCAACTCGAATGCCAACAAGGTTAGGATAAAAGGCTTAGCATGCAATCCATTTTATTTATGAGAAATTGATTTAGACAATGGTTTCTTGTTGTTGAAGCACTACACCAACTAGTTGCAATGTGATAAGATTGATGACTAGTAAATTGTTATAAATAACAACTCAACTAATCAAAAGAAATTTAAGAAGAAGGGAATAAAAGTAAATTAATTGTTAGGTCAAAATATTTCTTATTAGTCAAGGTGCATAGAATGGACTACAAAGTGAACTAGTGATTAAGTGTAATGGATATTAACATTAAGTAGGAATGAGAAACACCAAATAAATAAGCCAGGAATAAAACAAAGTACATGTATACATGATTACCTTGACTGTACTTATTCTTAGTATAAAATAATTAAGCTATAATGAATAATAGATATTGAAGCGATACGAGAGATCATTATGGCTTGGAATTATCAGAATAGTTGTGAGTGAGCTTAATCTTATTGTATTATCGAACAAAATTACATGGTGATTTACATATGAGACAATACATATATATACAAGTTATAGGATAAGCTCACCATTTAATAAGGTAATTACAAAGTCTATCCATGTTCTAACAAATGCTCATGTATTCTAGAAACCAATCAATTGTTTCAAAGTTTATCACTAAACATTAGTGCGAATTGTGTTTTAATAAACTCAAATGGCAGAATCACTAGACATTGTAATGATAAGATTCTATTAACATGACTAGAGAATATGGAGTTGACAAAGGATAGTTGAAGGTTCCATTTGGATCATTTGTTGATGCCATATTGATGATCCAAAGTGGCTTCCAGATGTACTAGCGAGAGTGAATGCAAAAAGGAGCATGAGTGAGT
Organism: Pinus taeda; assembly: GCA_000404065.3. Classification (NCBI taxonomy): domain Eukaryota; kingdom Viridiplantae; phylum Streptophyta; class Pinopsida; order Pinales; family Pinaceae; genus Pinus; species Pinus taeda. The sequence continues at coordinate 17,354 of APFE031054297.1, forward strand.
TGTAGTAGGAATTATGATGGAAATGGGTGATAATGCTCTCATTATTGTGCTGAATGCTAAGAAGGGCATTTTGTGGTCCAAAATCATGTTAAAGAAGATATTAAGGAGGAAAAAGAAACAATTGTTCAATATTGGGAATTGGAATAATTGATGATAGTTTGTAAATTGAAAATAGTAATAGTGAGATCAAGTTCTTATAAGAAAGTGACAAGATATAAGTAATTGAAAGTTAAAAGTGACAAATTCGTGATGGAAATAAATATTGGTAATCAATTTGATTTGAATAAATAAAACATATTCTTATTTAATATTTTGAGCATATGTGTATCTAGCCCATAATATCTAGCTTCCAAGAGATTACACCTATTTGTATCTAGCCCATAACATCTAACTTCCAAAAAATTGCGATAACTATATAATATAATTACAACATAATATAATTTATGGAAAAAACAATTATATTCAAACTTCTTAATACAAAACATATATGAACAAATTAGTCTCATCTCTCTTAAATATTTTTTAAGAAATAAAAGTACACTCTTTTAAAATAATAAAATATTTTATAATATCATTTTTTTTTTTTTTTTTTTTTTTTTTTTTTTTTTTTTTTTTTTTTTTTTTTTTTTTTTTTTTTTTTTTTTTTTTTTTTTTTTCAGGACGAAAAAGCATAATTATATTATATAAGGAATATAATGATCAGAAATACATTTGCCAGATGGAAAACTGCATATGAGCTAAAAACGGACTAATGGGCAATCCATTACAGAAAGAAACTGAGAAGAGGATAGAAGCTATAATCCCCAAAAAACATAAATTTGATGATCATCTAAATAGACAACCATCTCTCTGTAATAGAAGTGGCATAGATGATATTTTGTACATACAAACATTTGGAGTACTAAGATCCTCTGTGGAGGAAGTAGCGCTGTATAGAAATTCCAGAAAGTGATTGACAAAATCATAATGAGGACAACAAGGACAAAAAAGACAAAAAAGCATACATGACACCCTCAAAATGATATTATGCATCAGGTAAAGAAAATTCAGTGATAGAGAACACTTGCTTATCTGAAATTACCTTCATGTGCCATATACCTGGAGTCGTTAACAGGCCTTCCTTTGATAAACTGTCTGCCTTCTTGTTTTGTAACCTGTAAATGTGTTGTATGGAACTTCCTTCCATCCTTTCCCATACAAATACAATTCTGTTCATGCAACCTGCAAGGTGAGGATTGATAATATGGATTTTTCCCAGAACAAAATCAACCATTACTTTGGAATCCCCAAATATTGAGATAGACTAGATGTTAAAGAAAATACAGAAGGAGAGAAGCCCCACGAGAGCCATCGCCTCCGCTTTGCAACTGGATCCTTTTCCTCCATTCCATGAAATAAGATAATGAGTATTTTCATCCAAGATGATGTGGATTCCACAGCCACGTGAGTAATTTTGTGCCGCTCCATCAAAGAACGCTCTCGGGAACTTGTTATGACACAGATCATCCATGTTGTGATTTGATCTTTTTTTCCTTTGGAGGCTTTTCAAGTAAGGAGTCGAAAAGAGAAGATATGCTTTGGATGATTCCCATAAAAGGCTCCTTACATTCCTTAAAAATTTTGTTATTCCTCCATCTCCATATGCACCATAAGGTGATGATGAAAATCGGCCTCCAAGATTCCCTTTGCCTGCTCAAGCCTCTTGAATAGATGTGTGAGAAGCATGAGGGAATCCATAATATATTTCCAGAGCTTGCCATATCTGCTGCATTTTCTGATAGAGAAGGAACATGTGACAATTTGTTTCGTCCTCAGATTTGCATATTGAGCAAAGACCCGGGCCCTGCCAGCCCCTATTTTTAAAATTTTCCCAAGATAAGTTTTTATTTAGGAATAACAACCACAAGAAAAAAATAGATTTGGAGAGGCATCCTGATTTCCAAAAAGTTGATGGAAAAATAGAGCTGGGAATGGCACTTCCTGAGGTTATCAGATTCAGGTAAATATCCTTTACTCGTACCTGGGATATCCCTTTTATATCTTTCCATGTTAGGACATCGATATCTAAAGAGAGATATATTCCGTAGTTACTCAGACAAAATTTTAAATTCTTCCACTGTCTTGCCACATTTTCAATCATCCCCATATTGCCATCTTCTTTCCAAATCAGGAAGGGTCCATGCCATTCCGCAATAAGTTTGTCCCAAGTAAAATAACCTTCTCTGTGGAAAAAGTTAAGGAGTGTCTCAGGCAATATGATTTCCTCCTATCTGCTCCAGAATGTATCAAGTCCTATGAGAATCTTGCTTCTAGTTTGGAAACTACAAATCTGATTCTTTAAGAATAACCCTTCTATCTTACGGAAACTTAGCCATATTGCTGAACCATAAAAGGATTCGATCCTTCCCATCCTGAACCAATATGAGATATCCTTTCTGCCCATATACTTCTTTTTTATGGTATTGCTCCATGGACTCTCCCCAAAAATCCCTCTCCATAGGGATTTGCATAGAAGGGCCTTTCCAAAACTCCGTAGGTCCAGCAGACCCCATCCCCCAAGATTTTTCGGCTGCGAGATTGCTGATAACTTAGACAAATGATATTTTCTTTTCTTAGCCTGGCCACCCCAAATAAAATTTGCTGTTATCTTGTTCATTTTCTAAATAATGCTTGCTGGGAGAAAAAACAGATGCGCCTAATATACTGCGAGTTGAGTTAGAACTGATTGAGCCAGAATGACTCTTCCTGCCATTGAAAGGCATTTGTATTCCCATACTGAAATCTTTTTGTAGTATCTTTCTATTATCCACTGCTAATCCATTTTAGAGTCTCCTTTTGCTTTTAACTGGAATCCTAAATATTTCATTCCCTGATTGATGGAGTGCGCCTCAATCCCAAAGAGAGAGGATATCCACTCTATTAATTCCAGATTGCCATCATTATGTAAGAGCGCAGATTTGGATTCATTTATTTGTAAGCCTGTGGCCCCTTGGAAATTTTTGAGGATCTCATATAGGCATAGCCAAGTGAGTCTGCACAACATTCCAAAAATAAGTATATCATCAACAAAGAGATTATGCGATATATAATTGTTCCTGCAGATCCTCAGTGGTTGACACCTGTTTTCACTAACTGCCTTATTGATGTGCAAGCTTAAGGTTTTCATTGCCAAGATAAACAATAAAGGAGATAGCGGGCATCCTTGGTGCAAACCCCTGGCAGCTAGAAAAAAAGGAGATGGAATCCCATTTATTATAACAACATAGTTCACTTTCTCCACACAGGCCATTACCAGTTTATTAGGTTTGCTCTCAGTCCAATCTTTGCAAGAAGGCATCTAATGAAACCCCAATCAAGGCAATATAAGCCTTTCGGAGATCAATTTTGAAAATGGAAGCTTCAATTTTTTTAGTGTGCATGGAAAATAATACCTCCTGAGTGTTTACAACAACGTCCAAAATATTTCTTCCTTTAAAAAAGCATGCTGATCCTTTGTTAAAAACTTTGACAGAGTTCCTTTTATCCTTTCAGCGATAATTTTGGATATGATTTTGTATGAAATGTTGCAGAGAGATATCGGCCTGTAGTCTTGAAAAGATTCTGCTTCCTTTTTCTTAGGGATAAGGGCGATATGAGTGGATGATGTAATCTGGTGGATGTTGCCTGATATTATTGAGCCCTCAACCATCATTAGTAGATCTTGTTTGATGAGATCATGAAAAATTCTATCGTCCAACCATCTGGACCAGGGCATTTATCCTTTTTAAAGGATTTCATGGTTTCTAGAATTTCTTCCTCCATTATTGGTTGAAAGAGGTAATCATTTTGTTCCCCGTCAAACATTTGAGGAAAAATATGTATTCCCCACATGATGTCCTGTATCCTGCAGACATCAGATCTTCTGTATTGGTTTCCAAAATATCTCACAGCTTCACTTGAGATGTCTTGTTGAAAGTATAGAAAGTCTCCCTTTCCGTCCTTTATTTTCCATATAGAATTCTTTTCTCTTCTTGAGCTTGCAAATCTGTGAAATTTTTTTGAGTTTTTGTCTCCTTCCTTTAGCCAAATTGCCCTGCTCTTTAATCTCCATGATGCCTCTTCCTGTTCTAAGATTTTTCATTTTCTCCTTTGCAGTTCCTTCATACGACATCTCGTGTTGAAAGGAATACCATGAGCAGCTAAATTACCAGAGATGCTATCCAATTCCTTCTGAATTTCCCGAAGGGCTGATCTATTTTGCTGTCTTTTCTTATACTACCAATCTTTTACAAATTTTCTAATGGAATCTAGCTTATCTCTAAAAGTTAAAAAAGGAGGCATTTTTTCTTTTGATGATAATTCCTTCCATTGTCTAGTTATGGCTTCGTTGAAATTAGTATCCTCCAAACATAGCCTGTTGAATTTAAAAGGATACCCTTTTCTAAATCCCTTTTCTCTCCATCCTAAAAAAATCGGTCTATGGTTTGATATAAAATCATTTCCAATTGAGGTAAAGGGCATGCCTAGTCTATCAATTATACTTTCATGTAAAATGAAACGATCAAGTCTCTTTGCTATATATGCTCCTTCAGTTCTTCCATTGTCCCATGTTGGCATCATTTTAGGCGGATTTATGTCCACCAAATTCTTGTGCAGCAGCTGATATCTAATGTGGTCAGCAAGGGGATCTATTTTCCAACTGTTTCCCCAAATTTCATTAGTGCTTAGTGTGACATTTAGATCTCCTGCAATCATCAGATACTCAATATCAACAATCTCCGATGCAAAAAATTTCTCCCAGAAATTTATCCTGTTTTTGTAAGGAGCATACATGTTTAAAATATTTATGGGCCAGTCTTTCCCCCTAATAGACGCCGATATGAGAATATCGACAAAGAATTTGTATGCTTTTGCTCTGATCCAATCGGGGTCCCATAAAACTGCTAGGCCCCCAGAAAGACCATTAGCTTCCAAAGCGACCATATGCCAAGTACGTAACATTTTTCTGAAATAAGAAATGGATACAGGAGTGTTGTGCATGGTTTCTTGGATCAAAATGATTTTGGGTTGATTTGCAAAAAAAAGATTCTTGAGGGCTAAATTTTTTTGACTAGCCCCCAACCCCCTTATATTCATGGATAAAATGAAAGTCATTTAGAAGGCTTAGCGACCACACTTGCTCTAAGAGGCCCTTCTTCCATCATATCAATGATAGGCACATCTACTAAAGAAAGATTTCAAACTCCTCTGCCAACACCATCCCCCCTTCCTCTGAAATGCCTGCTACCCCTATTATTTTTCTTTCTCACTGTAATATTTATTGCAGAGTTTGGACCAATTTGTGGGGAGGATGGCTTTCCTCGTTTATAAATGGTTAGGGGTTCGAGCTCAAGCGATTTCTTGCTAAGGAGGTAGTCCAGGTCACTACCAATCGAATTTGACGGGGATGAAATACGGGAATTTAGAGGGGTTGCCAAAACCATGGGTTCCTTACCTTTCAGAGATTGAGTCAGTCCCCTTTTCGATGAAGGAGAGGAAGACAAGATTAAAGTGATTTGAGAATCTGCTATGAAGGTATTGATATATTTGGGAACCAGAATAGGGACAGGGAAATCCTTGTCAGCAATAGGATCCAGAGGGGGGGTGCAAAAAAGGGTGGGGTTCCTTCTTTTAGATGAGCCGAGGGGTCTGCTCAAGCTTTCAGGCAGGTTTTTTTATTTTTATTTTGAGTATATGTTGTTGGAGAGATATGGTACTGAGCAGTAGATTTCTGGTTGGGGGAGGAGAAATTTTGACAATCATCTTTGGGACTAAGAACCCCCTGTAGTTTATTAGAATCTGAAGGAGATGAGCTAATAATAGAGGTGGTCTTTGCCATTTCAGAAAAATAAGGTCTTGTCCCTTGTTTATTTGCTGTTTGATATTTACCATGAAATATTTGGTTTTTTAACACAAGGCGATGAGGACAACTTTTATGGAGATGTCCTGTCTTGTGGCATACTGAGCACCTGAAGGGGACTCCCCAAAAGTCCAATCTTTGATTTATCTTTAAATCCCTCCAAGATATCTCGATGTGGTCGGGGAAGCCTCCTTTATAGGCTTTCTCAATGAGAACCCATGCAACATGTTTGTCTTTCTCCCCCAGAAATCTAGGATCCACATAAACACATCTTCCTAAAGCATTTCCTATCTCAGATAAAGATTCCTTTGACCACAACTCCAAGGGAAGGCTTGGGAGTTTGACCCAAATTAAATTATATATGGGGGTATTCTTCAGCGGATTATAGCCAATGTACCATCTTTGAAGCGCCAGGAAACTCCTTCCATGCACCCATGGACGAGCCTGAACTGCTTCCCGGTCACTGGCACTCAGAAAATGAAAACAGTACCACTCCTTCATCAGTTTAGCTATGATGGGGATGTAGCCAATAAAAGGTTTCAATTGAGACTCTAACCATTTTCTCAACCTGGCATCGTCCATCTCAGGGAAATGCCACCGACCAACCAAGGTGTACTCCTGCAGGCTTTCAATTCGGTCTAAAAGATAAATGTTGTCTAACTTAATCGCTGTCGGTGGCGGAATGGTTTTTACAGGTTTTATATTCTTCTTGAAGTAATATGAGGGCTCATGTTCTACATGCTCTCTCTGGAAGTGGTCACTTGGGATTCCTTCCCGGGATGTTTGTGGGTTATGATAACAATTTCCTGCCAGGTCATCTGTTTGCTGTAGGGGAGTGACAGTCACGTCAGCCGGCGTGGACTACCAGTCTTTTGTCAACGTGGCAGTACCCTTACAAGACTCAGCCAGCACAACTGCTTGGACCATGGCCTCCGTGGCCGATGCATCAGAGCCCCAGTGCATAAAAATCCACCCCCTGTGTACTATGCAATCCTTAAAAAGGGATTTTCTGGATCAGGTAGTATTTTATGCCATAAATAGATCTGACCACTACTGAATATAATACCCAGATCGAAGAAAGAATCAGACAAGAAAAGTTGTATTTTGCCTAACAAAAGTACTGACAGAGAGAAGTCTCGGGAACTAAACAACTTCCTTTCCCATGCGGGAAATAGATACCAAAGGAGCCAACAAGTCTCCAGCCAGCAAGGACAGCCAGTCGATTGTCAACGTGGCAGGACCCTTACAAGACAACTTGTACAGATGCTTATGGCATGTCCTTCGTGGCCGATGCGACTGACCCCCAAACCATAAAAATCCACCCCCTGTGTACTTTGCAATCCTAAAAATGGATTTTGCAGATCTGGAAGTAAAACCTGCATTAAATTGGCCTGACCACTATTGAATATAATCCCTAGAGCAAATATGAGTCGGCGCGGGAAAGGTAGATTTTGCCTGACATATGTACTGACAGAATGTAGATCGGGAATTAAAATAACATACTTTCCAAAACATGGATCAGATACCAAAGTAGCCTACTATAACTCAGGATTTATGAGGAAGTGATGTAACCTGAGTCAACCTTGGATTACAATAAAGAAATGGCTACTTCCAATGACCCACAAATTCTAAAGACTTATCTACAAGAACCATTCCTTGTACTCCAAACTTTTGAATTCAAAACTCTGCAAGAACCAAATCCCAAGGAGAGGAAAGACGAGAATCGGGAAAGTGGACTCCGATTCTGAGGAACGGAAGAATCTTCTTGGAAAAACCAGGAGTCAGGAAACGTTCCAGATTGGGCACTTAGTCTTAGTCAAGGGATATCCAAAAACTTCCTGGATGCAGTCTAGGAATCGCATGAAAAAGCAAGGAGATGGATTATGCGACAGAGAAGCCATGTTCCCTCTCCTTTCTCAGCAGCCGTAGAAAACAAAGATTAAAAATTAAAAAGGCTTTTGGAGATGTTTTAGGGTGAAACGTTTGGGCATACTATACAACAACAACAAAACTCATTCACACACCACCAAGAGCCTATCCTGAACCAGATATCTGCACAGGTCTTGGATATGACAAAGAAGTTCTTCAGATTGAAAAGAGAAACCCACGACCTTACTGAATCTACAACTCCTGGCATATGAGGTCGAGGGAATAGAAAGACTAAAGTGATCCTCCTTTTAAACAAAAGATATCCTAAAATTGAACTCCAGGATGGTATATATTCATAATCTAAACATATGAAAATATAGTCATGCCGAAAAGAAATCACACACTGTAAATATCCTCCCACTCTGTATATCCATCACACTCCATAATTGGGAAAAGAAACATTTCAGCAGAAACATCTAAATTTACATAATGGAGAGACAGTATTACTAACCTTTCTAATAGCGCAACTGCGAAGACGCGAACACCGCCATAGCCAGAAAGACACCGCCCGCTCGAAACTAACACTGCCAGCTTCACAAAAAACTGAGACTAGTTATAAGAGAGACTCAGGGGAAACACACTGCAATTCAGATAAATGTATGTAGCGAGGGAGAGAAAAAACTTAGCAATAAGAAAGGAAAGGCGATGAAAAACCAGGCCTCCCCGCACAGGGGCGCGTAGAGGAAAAGGGATGTCAAAGCTGAAATGGATGGAAAACAAAATTGAAGTAGTGTAGGTTACCACCAGGTTCGAACAGACTAGCATTCAGAGGATGGCTCTAGGGGATGACAGATGGAAACTCATGCGAAAGCAGGGTTTAGAAGAAGATAGGTGGAGTCTCATACATGAAGCCAATGGCCACCCTACAAGAAAACAAGGAGCACATTACGAGAGAAGCCCATTTGATGGGTGACAGAGGGAAGAAACTTGGTTGGCCGCCATGACGATGCTCCCTCTCATGACTATATATCAACCATTTAATTCTTCTCGGAAATAAATAAATATATATATATATATATATATATAATATAATTATATATAACCATAATCAAACTAACATGCTATTACAAATCCCCTTTACCATTCTTAATCACAAATTACTCAAAGGAATTGAAAAGGATAAAAAATGAAATACAATTATTTTAATATATTTTATGTTATATATTTTTAATTATTTTCCATATATAAAATTAATTTATAAAATTGTAGCGGTTCTATAATATCTCTCTCCAAACAAATTTGTCAAATTCAGAGCCTCGCTTATGATTGGAAGGATGATGAATGACATGGATTAAAGGTACCGCAATTTGATACTTCCAAACGAATATGAAAATGGGTGCCTAATCAGGATTAGGGTTGTTTTAGCAAACAGGGAAAAAACGAAGGCTTAATAATTGATACAAATGTTCAGCGTCCGCTGTTATTTCGGCCATGGCGGGGTTAGGAGTAGGATATGAATATCAACATCATCTGGAGTTCTGGGGTTCCCGATCGCACGAAATCAGTGGCAGTTAGTGAAGGGTGAATTTACTTTAATGGGCAATTGGCCAATCTAATTCGGGAGACAGGGAAGGTAAGAACAGACACTATCCAATGCATGCAGAGTTTGATTTGGGGTTGTAGACATCTGTTTTTATTCGAATAAGTCAAGCACAGGGCACCCAAATGGAAACCACTGCGATTTTGCCCGAGAAAATCTATTTGTGGGGAGAGACAAATTAAGCTTTCAGGAGGATCTTATATTGATAGGAGCATCAAGAAGGTTGTTTCAGCAGCCATGAAGGCGTCCCTGAAGCTGAGAGAAGGTCAGAAGCCTCTGGTAAGAGCTAAAATCCCTCTGAGCATTCTAGGACTTCCTTTAGTCTCAGGAATTTATGCAGGGGACAATAAAGAGCTGTGCTTGCATTTGGGTACCTTTTGGGACACAGGTCCTGCTCTCAAACTTGCCTACAAGCCCAATGATTCATGGAATCCATTCAGTGTAATTCTTAAAACAGGAACTGGAGAATGGGGTTCTCCTGCAGGTGCTGCCATGACCATGAGTGCAGAAATTAATCTGCTAGGTAGGGGAAATCCTTCCTTTTGCTTGCAGTTTAAGCCCCAGTTTGGGGATTTCACACTCAGTCAGTCTGCAAGATCTTCACTTGTATTGCCTTCGAAGGAAGGAGAGGAAGGGAGTTTACATGGGCCCATAGCTCATAAACCTTCTTTCTCACAAGAGACCACACCATCAAAGTTTTCATTGAAGTTTAATGGATTTGAAAGTAAGGAAGAAGAAGGGTCCAGTTTTGAGAAGACCCCAGACGTGGTGAATGGCACAACAACCCCAAATCCAATAGAAAATGGTGGTTTTGCTGTGAATTTTCCTGAAGAGGGACTTAACAAGTATCATTTTTCGGATGGGATTGGGAATCTGAAGGCCTTCTGGTCATTGAGAGCAGAAAAATTACTGGGAGGGGTCTCCTTGACTGCACGTAGCAGTTTGCCTGTGAGAAAACATGCAATCGTTCGTGTTCGATGGGGTCTAAAGCTGCCATCTGATTTGTTTGAGAAGCTGGAAGCTGGAGATCGGTCTGGGTTTACCTTATCTAAACTGCCTTGTCTCTTCTTGGACAAAGTCAGTATAGAGAATGTCGAGCAGAGGAGAAATGTAAAAGGCAGTGTTTATTACGGTCGCGGGCAGGCACCTATGGAAGATCTGATGTTGCCCATCATAAGGGAAGAGGCCAATGAGCTTGCTCAGATTACGGGCATATGCTGTTCAATGAAAAGGCAGCTGCATTTACTTCAGACTGAAAACAGAGTGTTGAAGAAAACAGTGGAGGACATGAGATCTGAACTCCAATATAAAGGGGTTGGAAATTCGACTGATAATTTGTCCAACTTGGAGGCCAGCCAATGGCAGAGTCCCCTTGAAGAATTTCCTAGGAAGGAGAAGCCATGGGAATCGAACTACAGGGAGGGTGACAGGAAGAAGGGTGGTTCAAGAGAAGGCCCCAAGAAAGACCAGCGTAGCGACAGCAAGGCACCAAATGCTGGTTTGGGTAACGATTTTCCGATTAGTTCGGGAACTCCCGCTGTTGATGTTAGTGAAGAGCTCAAGAGAGCTATCAGGGGTGCTTCTGGAACCTTGGGTGATAAGTAGATAGCGGATCAAGGTGAATTCTATTGTCGCTTGTGAATTACTGCTAGGCAAAGACAATCTTAGGCAGCTACTTAATGGGTCTTTTTCAGCCTATGTTTACAAAAGTGCTTATAACAGGCTCTCTGGATCTAAGGTTAGACTGCACTTTAGAAATTTATCTCTATTCTAGGAATTCTTTTTGGTAAGTATTTAGTTTACTTCTGGCATTGCTAGAGCTAGTTCCCTTTAGGGTATGATTCTCTTTGATGTTTTTATATTGAGGCAACTAGTTAACAAGCTTCTTGTTCCTAATGTAAATGTGAACTTTCTTCTATGTCTGCATTTTAGAACACCCTTTTTAAGAGCTTTTATGGTGCAAAGGTCCTGACGCCTATTATTTGGGTGCATGTAACACCTGCATTTTAAGAGCACACTTTATTTTAAGAGTTTTAATGGCACAAATGTCTTGATGTCTATCGTCATAGATGTATGTAAAACGCCTGCATTTTAAGAGCTTTGATGGTGTCAGTGTGATGATGTCTATTATTATTGGTGCATGCTCTTTAAGCTGTAAAATTAATTTAGTTTTAGCTACTTGATGTTAAGGCATTTATTCAGGTCAGTAGTAAGTTAATATCAGGGAAATGTTGCTCATAGTATATCTTAAGTCAGGAAATTACCCAGTCACTACATGACAGACAGAGCAAAGAGATGGTTTAATTATATAAATAATATTTATAAACTACGTAAACAACTTCACAAAACTGAACATAAGGAAGGAAATTTTTAGCATGTCTAGTCAAGAAATGATATGGTGATCATGTAAACAAAATATGCTCTGAATTAAAGATACGAACAAAGCTTGGACTTGTGGTGTTCTAAAGTCTGAAACTATCAATGAAGCTTTCATACCATTCATAATGAGGAGCATGAAAATAAGGACTGTCTGGCCTCGGGAGTCTTGGGACAACTGCAGGGCAGGTAAGAAAATGTTAAGTGGCAGTCTAGCTTCTTTCCCGTAAACTAGAAAGTAAGGAGAGGTTCCTAAATCATCCTTGGGTGTAACTCGATCTGCCCACAGTGCATTGGGTAGGGCGTTTTGTCAATTTCTCTGCTGATCAATTATAGTGTGCTTCAAGAATACGGATCAGGTTCTTGTTGGTGCATCCAGCCAATTCATTGCCTTGAGGGTAATAATTGGCAGAATGTCTTAGTACAATGCCTTTGTGTAATGCAAATTCAGTAAATTTCAGAGATGAAAATATTTTGTTTTGATATGAAATATAAACAAATCCCAAAGACTTGAGAGGGCTTTGCAAATTGCACAACATAGTGCATATAAATATGAAGGAATATCATGAGAAGTCACAAATTAGATGAACGGCATACGAGTTATAGGTCTTTTGACTTTTATATTTTCATTTTTTCAGGAAAGTCTTTTAAGTTTATTGACATATAACAAATGATCCCACAGCCATGTTGCCTATTGACCACATGACGGTTGGAGTTTCTGTGACCGTAATAGGATATAGTTATACAAATAAAACATGTTCCCTGGTTGCGAAACTTGGTCTCGAAGTTTATGAATAAAACAAAGTAAATACTGTATTTTACATAATAAACCCTTTTTGAGACAAATTAGATCAGTGTACCATGGTTCTCAAGAATATGAGCTTGCCGGCAGACCCTAGTATTTTTAAGTATGTCCTTATTGTTTCATCATCCTTCTCTCCACTGAATTGTTTTTTTCTACCTGTGAGAGATCTTCTTATCCTTCATTATGCTATCATTGTCTTGGAATCAATCCTTTTCGTAAAGTGTTTTATGATGCGCCACCCTCAAGTTAAATATAAATTGTCACAACTAGATTGATCTTTTTATCAAAATATAGATTTCTTAGTTGCAACTGCAGTGCCTTTAACAATGACATTGCCTGGATAGGGTGTTTCTTGTTTTTCCCTTCCAAACTGCCCTTGAATTGAATATACATGTTTGTCAATCTGTACACTTTTGTGCTGGAGTTTTCACTTCATGTTTGGTGTCTACATCAATACTGTAGGAATTTACAGGGTAAGTTCCTCAGACAGAACACCAAAAGGACACCGCTCACAAACAGATCACAGATCA
>APFE031054297.1:45762-100546 GCA_000404065.3 Pinus taeda
AACATTCTCTGCTTTGACTTCACCCTAGGTGAATTATGAGGAACGCATTGATCCTTCTGTCTTGTCCCAACTGCTTTTGGTGATTGCTCTTTCACTCTTGCTTGGGCATTGTCTTCACCTCAGCTCTGATACCATGTTAAATTTAGGTATGTTCTATGCTAGAGCAATTTATTTAAATTTTCACAGTTAGCAATCACATCAGCATTACGATAAACTGCAGATAGAACATAAATACAAAACGCAGAAGACAAGCCAAGACAAGAGGACACAAGATATGGCGCGAGCCAGGGACAAACCCCACAATGTGTGGGGAAACCCTTTGATCAAATCTTCTTTTATCTTCAAAGTTCAGCAGAGAAAGAGAGAGAGAGTACATTTACAACAGAAGTCAATACTTTGACTTATCTAGATCTAGCATAGATCATTTCGTATCATGATGAGATCAGTTGAAGACATTCTGCTTCAATTGATTCTCAAGGTGACTCCTTCACCTATCCTCGTTCTGCATCTCGTCCATTTGCTGCACCTTACTGTCTAGCACCATCATGCTGCCCATGATCATCATGCTGTTCATGCTCCCATCATGCTGTTGTTATAACTTCTTGATGCTTCATCATACAACCATATGTGCATCAACCTTAGCTGCTTGCTATGGCTTGCAGCCTAGCGAAGCAGCTAAGCTATAGTTCCAAAATCCTCCACACAGTCCCATTGTTTTCCATATAGGGTTTGTTGTGTGATCATGACTGCGTATTAGGTTTGAACAGCGTATGATCCTTTTGACTGCGTAGCCCATGACTATGTATGGATATGACCAGCGTATATAGTGTCCAGCGTATCACTGTCTATATGACCAGCATTTATAGTGTCTTATTAACCAGCGCATCACTGTCCAACATCCTTCATAACCTGCGTATCAATGTTCTTTATAACCAATGCTGGACTGCAATTATGACTGAAGCAAATTAGGGCTACGTGGTAAGGTATAACATCGTATATACATCCACAATGTTTTCTTTCCTTTACTGCTGCTAATTCTGCGTGATATATTATACAATCACTGCGTGGAATATTATGTGACAGCATTCCAAGATGTAATGACTGCGTGGTATGACAGTGTTCCAAGATATATCTTGCGTTATGATTGCATGACATATTACATGACAGCGTTTCAATATATATATTGCATCAAGAACAACGTATTACATTTCTTCATGAACGTATTTATGCCCAGCATATATTCTGCATATATAAGTCATTAGACTGTGCTGCTATGACTGCATTATCCATTGCATTGCGTGGTAAGGTCCTTTATCACTGCGGCTTCACCAGATTACATGTTGTGCGTATATATCTCTTCATAAACAACGTGTCTTAGGGTTGTATGAAGATCTTCTTTGCTGCGTATAAGGACATGTGTTAGGGCTTCTACTAACTGCGGCTATGCCTCGTAGTGACTGTGTATAACAGTTTCATTTCTTGCTACGTATAGGCTTCTCTTCCATGCTGTGTATAGATGTGAGTTAGAAGGCATCATAGGCCAGCGACATTCTCATGGTGTCTCTCTCCTGCTCCAAAAACCCAAGACGTGGAGAGGAGGAGATCACCTCAAGAATGTGTATCCCCAAATAACATCGAATCCTCTTCTATTTATACCAAAAGCGAGGATGATGAATAGACACGTCGGTTGGGCTTCTAGAGCCTACATAAGTGCTGGTCGGCTTAATAATAATTATATAAACAAAATAAATTCATATCTCCATAAATACTTATCGGAATCGGATGATCTTTGGATCAATCCTACACCTCTCGACGAGAGGGATCCAATAAAAATATCAGCTGCCATAAATAAGCTGATCCACATGGAGTTTGGCCCTAGTTGCCAATTTCATTAGGCATAAAAGTAGAATGGAAAATAACTCTATTTAAATCATTTTATTGTTATGTCATATCATCTTATACCTCATAATACTATCTAACTTGTGAATAACTTGAAAATTATTAACGTTTCCTAGTATAGCAGACCTGGAACCATACAGAACTTAATTGACTTCCAATAGTACTGCAGACAGCTGAATCACATGATAAGATATTTATGATTTTCAAGTAGGGATAACATGATTAAGATTTGTCATATCTTCTTGGCTAGATAGTTCAGAAAATTACACAAGAATTTCTGAATATTCTTGCAGAAGACATTGAACACATAAAATGAAAGGGCATCAAAAAGTGTACCTCGTATCTATTTCAGATATCAAAAATTCTTTATTTTGTAAGCTGACATCTTACAGATCTTATTTTCCATAATTTATATGCCATAGTTTTACAATATTTTCACAATACTTTACTCCCATTTGTTCTACTATGGTCAGATTTATCATTTACACTGTCTTGCTTTTCTATATAGCAGAACCAGGGGCAGAGATATATTCCACATCCCAAAAGTAGGGCTGCCAGCTGAGATGCCATAGAGACAATGGTTTCCCCTGGATATGCACCCTGTGCCATTCTGAGGCATCAGGGGGAAAGTCCCTGAGAACGCTGAGGGTTTTTGGTGGAAAGAACCTTCTCCATCCCTCCCTCCTCCAAAAAGCAAAAAGAAAAGAACTAAAAATAAATTCAAACTAGAAACATACAAATTGCACCCCTTGCCCTCCCAGCAAACGACAAACAGCATTTTGATGTTATTAGTAGTTAGTAGACTTTGCATGGTGGGAGCAGCGATTTTGCAGCATTATTTGACATAGCATCCAAACACTCAAATATTTCGAATTTTCTAGTGTTGACAATGGGAGCAACACTTTTTATTGACAACATAATTTACACTATTATGTTTTTGTCTTGACTCAGGTGACATGTCACTTCTGAAATTGGGATCTTGATGAGATCAGTTATTTGATCAATAATGTGTTCTTTTCTTTTTATTTACCTTTGAGCTTTCCTTTTTTCGTTTTATTTTTTTGGGTGTTTTATATATCTCCATATCTGGACCTACAACCACACCATCGAATGCTGGCAACCTGGCATGATTTTCATATGGACTTTGTCAGAAATCATAATCAGTTCAGATTTTGATTGTAAAAAGGATTTTGAGAGCATACTTTGTAAAGCAAGTATCAGACAAGCTATGTCGTCATAACATCGGTGTTACAATTGACAGGGTAAGCAATGAAATTGAGGCAGATTCCATTATATAAGATATTTTTTCTTATTTGCTGCAGTAACTTGATAGTTTCATCAAATTTATGGTTGTTGGCTGGTACTACCCATATGTTTGAAGACTGCTGCGACTAAAGTAACATTATTATGTTATTTTATGCAAGGTCAGTTGCATTAGCTTGACTGCTCTATGGTAAATGCTCATGGTTTGGTCCACTGTTTCAAGAGCCTTGCTAGATGTTTCTTGGATAAGTTGGTATCTCCTTGACATCTGTTGCTTGGAATTTGCTTCTGAACAAACTGTGACAAACAAATCTGAAATTGTCGTGGATTTGGATTAAGGGTATTCTCAAAATTTCATCAAAGGTTGGCTGACCCAAATAATTACCACTATGGAAAGAAGAGAAGAATCTTACAGTAGAGGTTCTTAGGCCACCTTCAGCAAATACATATGCTGACTATTCAATAAGAAGGTAAGGACTTGAGAAGATCTGAGTAGCAGCTGCAGGGGAAGTCATTGAGATTAATTAGGAGGGGTAGAGTCATTGCGTGACAAGAGTGAAACCTGCATGGCCTTGAGATTATGTAAAATACCAATGCGGGACAAGAGTTAATTTTCTTTTCCTTCTGTATTCCTTTCCTTTGCCTTATTATCGAAAGAATCCAATAATATTAACTCAATTGAGATGTTCAACCATAGCTCAAAACGAGGTTAACTAAACATGATGAAATGTAACTCAAACTTAAGTATGAAATCCACTATAATTTTCACCTTTGTAATCCTTTAACGGTCGATGTTGTTAATTGTGTAGTAATTTATGTATGGACATATAATGGGATTGACCTACATGATCTTGGGGGTAACTTGCCTTTTACTATTAAGGATGAAGCGTTGTTGGACATAAAAGGGGAGTATTAATTTTGAATAAGTTCCAAACATAGGGATACATAGGGATATGCTGCTTTGCTAAGATAGTTTGCAACATCACAAAGATATCAACCATGAGCTAAAAGACAAACTACAAGGCAGGACATTGAAACCACTGGTGATGTTAGTGCTAGAATGAGGAAGGATGTTATCGCATTAACCTATAAGGGCTTGCACCCCAAAGCCAGCTTCTTTTCAGGATTGAAAAGCTTTTGGTGTGAGTAAGAACTTGGCAACAAGGCTTCATCTTTAGGCTCTAATTTGTGGCCTTGGAAGTGTTGGAGTAACACATGTTTAGTAACTTATGAATTAAGCAGTCTCTAGTGTCTCTCTTGATGCTATGAGCATTTTGGTTGAGTTATAGGTGTTACAGGCTGGGAAATGAGTGATAGTGGACTCTACCTGTCTGTCATGCATTACTGCTTTGATGTTAGGCATATAAATATGCCTAAATATATTGAACTAAAAATGTTTTGTAAATTCATACAACCCTTGTCAAGTTTGTAAAATGATTAGTGTCATCAATATTTGACTTCCTAATAGAAACGGGCATAACAAAATTGAAATGTTGGGTTTTCCAAAATTTTCAAAAGAATAACCAACAAATGTATTTAGTTTTTGCATAGAAAGTCTTCAGTGCTGCTCTGAAGTTGTTAAGATTAGATGTCACACATCTACCACGTGGAATAGGAAGATGGAAATATTGAGAATTCTGAAGGGAGAGTAATGTGTAGGTTAGAGATACGTCTGATGGATGCCCTCTCCTCATTAATCTTTGTTTGGGACCAGAAGAATTAGAAGAAATCATAAACAAAAGAAAACAAGGAAATTGTTTGGGACCAGAAGAATTAGAAGAAATCATAAACAAAAGAAAACAAGGAAAGAAATGTTGAAAGTAATTTAGAATAGCTCACAGGCCCTCATTTGAGCACATCAGCTTTGTCATTATGTTAGCCTATATTATTGTTTGTTTTGGATCATGAGCAGTTCTACATGAGTTGGTATCAGAGCTAAGAACTGCAAGGGCATTCTACATTGTTCTACATTGAACAATTATAGAGCTAAGCTATACATTGCACAATCCAGTTGCAGTATATGTATTTGACGGTGTTGAATTCTTTTCTAACTCAACGATAATAATTTCATCAATTCAAAATTACAAGTTTAACAAAGATTGCTTAGCAGAATTTTGGTAATGTCAAACAAAAAACATAGAACATTTAACATTCTTCATTATAGATATACCTTAGCAAACTTATCCACAGTGCTTAATATAAGGATTTTAAATTAAGCACTGTTGACACCAAATAAAACTAGTGAAATACCCAGCCATATTGAAGATATTCTATTGAACTAATATTTTATATTTGATATATATTTACAGTAGAAATTCATAACATATGTACTTACTAAACTTTCACGTCTTTGTACTTTCATGTTATCGTTTTTCTAATACATTTCCCTAGCTATGAAATATAAATATTAATCATATTAATCTTATTTTGTAGAATTGAGGCTTCTGTGATCCATATCAAATTTTTGAGAGATTCTTCAGCGTAAATCACATAAGAATTCATTTGTCGACGCTTTTCAAACCAACCAGTATGATTTGTCTTTTTCATATCCTTTTCTTTTACTTGGAAAAATTGGTACACATGTATGAGCTCTTGCTTTTATTTGCAGTAACGTATATCTAAAACCAACTTGAACACTTCCTTTTATTTGAAGTGACGAATATCTAAGATGGCCTTTAAACTTTGTTGAGTTGTAAGATTTGTTGAAGGGCAAAATGCTTACATGAGTGATGAATCTTGATAAGTTTTAAATTAATTTAAGAAGCTTGATTAATGTGCAATAAAAGTTTTATAGTATTTATTCGAGGGCAAAATGATTATACGAGTGATGAAGATCGAGAAGTTTTAAATTAATTTAAGAAGTTTGATTGATGTGCAATAAAAAAAAATAGTTTTAGTTATATTTTTTCATTTATTTTTGTCTTTATTTGCTCTAATTTGACATATTTCATTTCATAAAGTTGGTACATTCCAAAATAAATTTGTTGATTTTAATTTTAATTTTATTAATTTAAGAAGTTTGATTGATGTACAATATATTTTGATTTTTTTCATTATTTTATTTGGTCTAATTTGACATATTTCATTTCATAAAGTTAGCACATTCCAAAAAAGTTAGTACTTTCCAAAATAAATTTGTTAATTTTAATTTTATTAATTTAAGAACTTTGAGTGATGTACAATATATTTTGACTTTTTTTTTTTCATTATTTTTGTCTTTATTTGCTATAATTTGACATATTTCATTTCATAAAGTTAGTAGATTCCGAAATGAATTTGTTGATTTTAATTTTAATTTTATTAACTTAAGAAGTTCGATTGATGTACCATAAAAGTCTTATCGACGGATTTTGATTTTTTTTTTTCATTATTTTTGTCTTATTTGCTTTATTTTCATTTTAATTTGACATGTTTCTTCTCATAAAGTTAGCACTTCCTACATTTTAAATAAATTTGTTGACTTCAATTTTATTTTTATTTCATATTATAATATTAAAAAAATCAAAGTACACCCAGGGAAAAATTCACATTCCAAGCATATTCTTAGATAAATTTGTTAACTTATATGCAAAAAATCATAATCCAAGTACTTAGGGGACTATTGGTGAATACATTGTAATTTGATGGAAAAATCACAATCCAAAGACTTAATTGACAATTTTAAATGAATCATAGGTCAAAATGATGTTTGTTTATTTTTAAATTATTATGTATAATGGTAATTTTCTATGTATAAAAATATGGAAAGATAATTTTTGGGAAAAAAATATTGACAAATAAAATAGACAAATAATAAATATTTTTGGAGTTTTTAAATGTGTTTTTTTTTAATATTATGGATTTATTTTTGCTTAAAATAATATAAAATGGATGAAAAGGTTCTCTTTTTTTTTCTTAGTCCATAACTATTGAACTTTTTTTAGTAAGGAAAGTAGACATAATGCTAAATATAAATTATTCATTTTACTTGGGTACTAGTGGAGGCTGACTTCTCTGGAGGCCTTGAACCTGAATTGGAGCTTAGGTGGGAAGGAAACCACCACAGACAATGTATTGACTATTGGAGGATACATTTTAGATGCCTTGCTTGCCAAGAAATGGAACATCTAATTCAGACTTGTCCTTGGCAGGGTAAAATGATGCCTAAAAGAATTGGAGGTAATTTTGGTTTAGTGGCTGTGGACACGGGTGTGGATGCAGGCTCAGAGACACATTTGTTGGATTCCATAGGTTCTGACTCAACTTCCTTTTCCTTCCCACATTGCGTTAATTCTCTGCATTCTTCCTTAAAAGTGGATGGTGTCGAAAAAGGAGAGGGTCATGAGTATGATAATCCTCATTATTCCCTTGGACTCTGACACTGAGGTACAAGGTATTGGTCTATAGTTTAATGCACACTCTTTCGTGCCCTTTACATTCTTCTATTGGTTGTCGACTTGAGGTTGTTGGGCAAATCTCCTTTGATATAGATGGAAATTCTAAAAGAAATTCATTTGACAACAGGGAATATAGGTTAGAGAGTAGATCCTTTGGGGTATTTAATCACAGAGTGGATACATAGGATAAGAGAAAGACCTTGGAAGAATCTCCATCACATTTGATACCTTTTGTGAATGAGACTCCTTTAAAAGATGTGATACCTTCCACTTCGACTCATTTAAAAGATGCGATACCTTCCACTTCGACTCATTTAAAAGATGTGATACCTTCCACTTCGACTCATACTTCCCCTAAGATTATATTTTTCACACCCATTCCCCTTGAGCCTTTGCCTATCTACCCTACGACCTACTCCCCTTCTAGAGTCTTGTCCCCATCATCAATGAAATTTGTTACTACTTGGAAAGAAGGGGAAAAAGGTAAGGCTTTTGATGAATCTACCCTTGTTTCTATTCCAATTCACCTTTTAAATTATTGTGCATAATTATAATGGTAAATTTCTATGTATAACGATATGGAAAGATAATCTTTGAAAAAAAGAAACATTGAAAAACAAAATAAACAAATAATACATTTTTTTGGAGTTTTTAAATGTTTTTTTGGTTAATATTATGGATTTATTTTTGCCTAAAAGAATATAAAATGGATGAAATTGTTCTCTTTTTTTTTCTTAGTCCACAATTATCGAACATTTTTTAGTAAGGAAAGTAGACATAATGTTGAATATAAATTGTTCATTTTACCTGGTTATTGGTGGACGCTGACTTCTCTGGAGGCCTTTTACCTGAATTGGAGCTTAGGTGGGAAGGAAACCACCACAAACAATATATTGACTGTTGGAGGATACATTTTAGATGCCTTACTTGCCCTTAAATGGAACATCTAATTCGAACTTGTCCTTGGTAGGGTAAAATGATGCCTAAAAGAATTGGAGGTAATTATAGTTTGGTAGATGTGGACATGGGTGTGGATGCAAGCTCAAAGACACATTTGTTGGATTCCACTGGTACTGACCCGACTTCCTTTTCCTTCTTACCTTGCGTTAATTCTCTGCCTTCTTCCTTAAAAGTGGATGGCATCGAAAAAGGAGAGGTCATGACTCTGATAATCCTCATATTATTCCCTTGGAATCTGACACTGAGGTACAAGGTATTGGTTTATAGTTTAAACCCTTGACGAACACTCTTTCGTGCCCTTTACATTCTTCCATTGGTCGTACACTTGGAGGCCGTTGGGAAAATTTCCTTTGATATACATGGAAATTCTAAAAGAAATTCATTTGACAACAGGGAATATAGGTTAGAGAGTAGATCCTTTGGGGTATTTAATCACAGAGTGGATACATAGGATAAGAGAAAGACATTGGAAGAATCTCCATCACCTTTGAGACCTAGATCCTTTGATACCTTCTGTGAATGAGACTCCTGTAAAAGATGTGATACCTTCCACTTCGACTCATACTTCCCCTGAGATTATATTTTTCACACCCATTCCCCTTGAGCCTTTCGCTGTCTACTCTACGACCTATTCCCCTTCTAGAGTCCTGTCCCCATCATCCATGAAAATTATTACTACTTGGAAAAAAGGGAAAAAAGTAAGGCTCTTGATGAATCTGCCCTTGTTTCTATTCCAATTCATCTTTTGGCAGATTCTACAAACTTTCAGGGGACTCCTTCACAGGTGCTTAGAGAATTGTTCAAGATCCATGTTGTAAGATGACTATTATGTCATTGAACATGTGTAGGAATTTACAGGGTAAATTTCTCAGATAGAACACTAAAGGACACCACTTACAAACATATCACAGATTAATACACCATTATTCTTGATGTGGTTAAAACCCTCAGAGGGAAACAGTCCACGGCCTGAGCCAACGCGACCACTTCAGGAAATTTATTAATGTAAAAGAAAGAACCTTTACATAAGCTTCTCTCATGAATGGTCACCCTACAAATGACCCTCCATGCTCCTTAAATAGAGATCGTGGACCAATTGGGTGTTAAGCCACAGATCAAGTTACAAAAGTACATAGTAAAGAAATACACTTCACGTAACTCTACACTGGACCAAGTTATACTTAACTATTTCCTATGTGTCAGAATATCCTAACATCTCCCCTTAAGAACAACTCAGGATAGGATTGAAGGATGTACAAATATGACACAATAGGAGAAGGAAGGAGGCATTAGAGCCTATCCCCCCTTAGTGACAACTTCCTGAACTCCAACCATAAATCGAAGTTTAGTAAACTTTGCCTTTGTGAGAGCCTTTGTAAAGATATCTGCAACTTGATCATTGGTTGAACAATATTGCACTTCAAGAACATGGTCATGAATGAGCCTTCTGATGAAGTGCATGTGTAGTTCAATGTGTTTGCTGTGCTGATGTTGGACTAGATCTTTGCATAGTTGAATGGCACTTTGATTATCACACCAAAGTGTAGTCGGATATTGCTTTTGAAAGCCAAACTCTGATAGGATCTAGCGAAGCCACAAGGCTTCCTACTAGCTTCTATGGCGCCATGATACTCTGTTTCTACAAAGAGAGAAATGGCACTTTGTTTCTTGCAAGCCCATGTAATAGGTCCAGAACCAAGAGTGAAGACATAACCTGTAGTAGACTTCCGATCATCAGGGTCACCAACCAATCAGAATCAGTGAAACCAACCAATAGAGGAGATGTTTCTGCACTGTAATGAATCTCAAACTGAACTGTACCTCAAACATAACAAAGTACTCTTTTAGCTGTTTTTTAATGACTTTCATGTGGGTTTTTGTTAAAATTGGCAACTAAGGCCAAACTCCTTGTGGATCACCTTATTTATGGCTTCTGATATTTTTCCTAGATTCCTCTCATCAAGAGGTGTAGGATTGATCTAAAGATCATCCGATTCCGATAAGTATTTATGGAGATATGAATTTATTTTGATTATGGACAAATTGTCAAGGTCGACCAACAAACTTATGTAGGTTCAGAAGCCCAACAATCACGTCTGTTCACCCTCAACGTTTGCATAGACAATTCATTCACTCATCTTCTTTCTTTCTCTCTCTCCTCCGCATAAAAGGAGCCTCTCTTTCTCTCACACGTGTCGCTGAAAGGAAGACATCCTAGGGCAAGGAAGACACAGAAAGAAGGATGCTAGGGCAGCAGGTCATCTCTTTGACTAGCGTTGACCAAGCGTTGACCATCTAGAAGTGTGGATTGGGTGTGGTTGCCTCTCTTAGGCAGGCTGCAATTTTTGGCACGAAAACCGAGGTGATATGACTTGGTTTGACCGGTGTTGACTGCCCTAGTTTAGGGCTGCAAGTTGACTTCAGAAATTTGCAAATTGACTGTACTTTTGGGGCTGTTCAAGCGCTGTTTCTTCAGGCTGTTCAAGGACAAGCTGATAAGAATTTGACCAAGCATTTTAGAGGTCAATTTCAACTAGTTTGACCAAGTTTGACTTTGCTGATGTAGGGTTTGTTGTTGATATAAAATTATAGAATTCAGATTTTGTACTATTTCTCTCTGCTGAAATATTGAAGATAAAAGAAGATTTGATCAATGGGTTTCCCCTCATTGGGGTTTGTCCCTCACTAGCCGCCACATCTTATGTTTCTTGTCTTGGCTTGTTTTCTGTTGATAATTTAATGTTCTATTTGCACTTTATTTAATGTATATGTGATTGCTAATCTGTGGGTAATAAGAAGAAAAATAAGTAAACTGCTCTAAGCATTTAACATACCATAATTTAACATGGTATCTGAGCTGAGGTGAAGACAAAACCCAAGCAAGAGCAAGAGCAATCACTGGAGAGAAGGTTGGCAAGGATATTTTAAAGAAATCATGGGGTCCTCAACACACTTCCCTGCTGAAGACAAACTCCGTGAGAAGTTTGACTATCGCGGATGGAAGATGTATCTCGATCTAACATTAGAAGAACATAAAGTGTTAGACCATGTGAAAGGTGGAATTGTTGAGCCTCCATCAAATGCATCTGCTGCTGCTAGGAACAAATGGACCAAGGGAGAAGTCAAAGCAAGGAAAGATCATATGGGACTCTATCGACAAGCGCTTGGTGGCCTATGTTTCTAAGATGAACACCTCCAAGGAAATCTACGATAGACTGGTGAGTTTATTTAAAATTAATGATGCAAATCAAGTCTCGTTTTTTTTATTTTTTTTATTTGGTTTTGTTTTTTTTTAACCACATGGTGAATCATTAATTGCCAGTCCTAATCTATGGGAGACCCAGGATCAATCCTCATAGCTACCTCTATAACACCAAGAGTACATCCAACCACCTGCAAGTCGGGTATACTAAGATCCTATGATTTTAGCAAGAGCAGACTCATGTGCCGCCAAGACGGGATTGGGGAATCCGCCCCTTTAGCTTCCACCACAGCAGGTCAGTGTACTCAATGAGATTTGAACTTCGGTCTCCCAGGCTTTGCCCAAGTGATTTACCGCTAAACCACACATCACTGTACTCAAGTCTTGTTTCTTAGAAATAAGCTGAAGGAAATTAAGAAGGGAAAAGATGAGAGTATGCAAGCATATTTTTTAAGGATCACCGAGATCAAGAACAATCTCCTATCTATTGGGGAAGTAATCCCTGACAGGGAAATGACACTCACAACTCTTGGAGCACTGCCATCTGAATGGTATATATTCAGGACTACTCTTCTCAATAATAACGTAATACCTAGATTTGAGGAATTAATGGCCAGATGCATTCAAGAAGAAACGAGGATGGAAGAACAAGAAATGCCCATACTTAAAGGTCATCCCTTTGCCTTTTCTTCTCATACTAAAAGAAGAAACAATTCTGGGGCTAAATTCAAAGGAAAGGCTGGACCAAAGGGTGGAAGAAAATGATGATGTTACAATTACAATAAAACGGGTCACTATGCAAGGGAGTGCCCTGATAAAAGGGACTCACATCGGGATCATGATCAAAATCCCTCTCAAGGCAATCAAAGGAATGACAAGTCAAATGGCAGAGGTAAAAGAAGTGCTGGAAATCAAGGAAGAGGACAACCATTCAAGAAGGTAAGAAATTCCAGGTATGAATCTAACACTGTTAACAATAAGCAAGATGAATATTATCGACCAGCAACACTATCTACTATTGCTCCCTCGGACTCGCTGGGAAATTGGCTTATTGATAGTGGTGCCTCAAGACACTTCACTGATTACAAAGAAGCTTTGTATAATCTGATAGAGAAGGAAACCAACTTGGAAATTGTTCTTGGATATATTTCAAAATATCCCGTGAAAGGCGTAGGAAACGTCACTCTTCAATTGAATCAGGGTAATACTATCCACTTACAAGATGTATTATATGTACTTGATCTAAAAAAGAACCTGGTGTCCATTTTGGCAATGGAAGACAAAGGATACAAGGTGGTCTTCAACGATGGCAAGGTACGTGTATGGAAAAAGAACTTTAAAAATGCTTTACTCTTGGGTTTTGAGTTGATTCATTATATCAGGTTGGAGGAAGTCCGCTGGGTGTCATGTCTTGTGACACATATCTTTAGTCCGAACTATGGCATCAGAGGTTTGCTCACCTTCATTATAAAGCTCTACCCGATGTTAGAAAAATGGTAACCGGGCCCGAGTTCAGATTAGAGCAAGAAGGTGTATGTCCAGGATGTGCCGAAGGAAAGTTAAAAAGGGGACCATTCCCCTCAAGCCAAAGCAAGGCCTCCGATATATTGCAGTTGGTTCACTTAGACATATCCGGTATGATGCCTGTGAACTCCTTGGGAGGATATTTATATTACCTGACTTTTATAGATGATTATTCTCGCAAGACTTGGATATACTTCTTGAAAAAGAAGGATGAAGTGTTCTCCTGGTTTTGACACTTTAAAGCCTTGATTGAGGATCAAACCGAAAAGAAGATCAAAACCTTAAGGACTGATAATGGGACTGAATACGAATCCAATAAGTTTTATGACTTTTGCAAAGTGGCTGGCATTAAGAGGGAGACTACTAAACCATATACTCCTGAGCAGAATGGTGTGGCGGAAAGGAAGAATCGTACAATCGTGGAAGTTGTCCGTGCTATGCTCCATGATCAAAGATTCCGAAGTTTCTATGGGCCGAAGCTGCAAATACCGCCGTATATGTACAAAACTGATGCCCTCATCAAGCATTGGGTTCCAAGACTCCTGAAGAAAAGGAATAAATTGGGTGCATCTAGAAAGAAAGGAATCTTCGTGGGCTATAGAGAAAATACTAAGGGTTATAGAATCTATGTAGCTGGTCAAGGGGAAGTCGAGATTAGTAATGATGTCACCTCTGACGAAGATATGGCTCTTAGCAAAGTAGACAATCTTCCTACTTTAAGGGGATCTAAAGAAGCTGACACCAGGGAACCGAAGGAAAAGGAAGATGAGACGATGTCTGATGTGGAAGAACCTATGGATCCTATTGATCCTCCAACACAAGAGCCTTCCTCTTCTAGGAAGAGGCCTTCATGGATTAGGGGGACAATTGATGATGCTGAAGGACACATTGCACCCAGAGGAACCTTCTGTGAAAGTAAGAATCCGAACAGGTATCAGGGATACCTGACCATCATGAGCACGATCATCCAAAATGAGCCTTTGTCATTCACAGATGCCGTCAAGCATCAAGTATGGAAGGATGCTATGATCGAGAAATATGAGTCCATTATGAAAAATGATATTTGGGATGTGGTCCCCAGACCCCAGGACAACGCTGTTGTCACTTCAAAATGGCTTTACAAGATAAAGCATGCAGTTGATGGAAGTGCGGGAAAGTATAAGGCTCGTTTTGTTGCTCGTGGCTTCTCCCAGAAAGAAATTATAGACTATGACGAGATATTTGCACCTGTTGCTCGATATACCACCATCCGCTCGATCATAGCCCTTGCTGCTTTGTAAGGATGGAACCTAAATCAGATGGATGTCAAGATTGTGTTCTTACATGGTTCGATCAAAGAGAAGGTCTATGTGGAGCAACCCAAAGGATTTGAGATTTATGATAAAAAATATCATGTGTGCAGGTTGAAGAAGGCCCTCTATGGGCTAAAGCAAGCACCTCGAGCATTGTATGAGAGGAATGATAACTATTTGATGAAGCTGAGATTCACTAGGAGTGAATCCGACCATAACCTTTACTTTAAGGTTATAGATGACAAGCCTCTCATACTAGTGCTATATGTTGACGACCTCTTTCTAACAGGTGTAGACCCTCTCATTCACGAATGTAAGAGGGTGCTGACTTCTGAGTTCGAGATGAAAGACCTAGGACTTATGCACTATTTCCTAGCACTGGAAGTTTGCAGAAACCAAGGGAGATTTTCCTATCTCAAGGAAAATATGTGGTGAAGATATTAGAGAGATTCGTCATGGTGGACTGCAAGCTCGTAACTAACCCGATGGTGCTTGACTTCAAGAAGTTAAGTGGTAGTGCTGCCGGACCTGTTTTACGAAATGTCACCGAGTATCGTCAACTCGTCGGAGCATTAATGTTCTTGGTGAACTCCCGCCCAGATATATGCTTTGCGGTCAACACATTGAGTCAACATATGGTTGAGCCACACTACTCACATTGGATTGGTGCCAAAAATTTGTTGAGATATCTTTGTGGCACAATCACTCATGGGTTGAGATACACTGTCGGAGATGTGAGAGTACTTGGGTATACTGATGCTGATTGGGCAGGCAGTGTGGTGGACCGAAAGAGCACTTCTGGGTGCTGTTTCTCTTTGGGATCTGCCTTGATATTTTGGATGAGCAGGAAGCAAAAGTCGGTGGCTTTGAGCACTGCAGAGGCAGAGTACATTGCTGCTAGCATGGCCTCTTGTGAGGCAGTCTGGTTGCGAAAGCTCTTCAATGAGCTATTTGGATTTACATTGGATACCATCATGATCTTGTGTGACAACCAGAGTGGGATCTGTTTGTCAGAGCATCCCATATTTCATGATCGCTCCAAGCATATCAATATCAGGTACCACTATATTCGAGATATGGTGCAGTGGGGAGCAATAAGGCTCTAACATATTGGTATAGTTGAACAGGTCACTGACATTTTGATAAAGCCCCTAGGAAAGGTCAAATTCCTGACTTTCTGAGAACGACTTGGTGTCGTTCAGAGACCCTCTTATGAGGGCCGAGTATGATGTATTGAGCTCTGGGAGCTCCAGGGGGGCGCGGGGTACTTCTTGGAGCAACATGTGACCACAGGGGGGCGCGGGGTACTTCTTGGAGCAACATGTGACCACAGGGTGACTCACCATCCCTTGGTGGTGCACTATGTATAGGGTAAAGGTTCAACCTTCCCCTGTGACACCCCGTGGCGACTGTGGAACAAGATGATTAGTTCTCCTGTGGGCCAGGATGATTAGTTCTCCGTGGCATCCACTGGACAAGATGATTTGTTCTCCTGTGGACATGATGTTTAGTTCTCTTGTCGAGGCATCCTACCCATGTAGTCTGGGACTCATGGGAAGTACCTCTCATCTGATCAATGAGCAGGGAAATGAGGATAGGGACCATAATAGTACTATCGATGGACGCATCGCTGTATCTACCGTACTCCCTATGCTAGGATGACCTCTATTGATTTGGGATCAATGATACTGATCTGGGATCAATGGGAGTGGTTCACACTCTAAGACTGACTTTGGGTCAGTGGAGGATGGCATGATACATCCTCAATCATTTCTTCTTCTTCATAGTTCGAGCAGAGCAGAGTGGGCTCAAGCTGTACAGGACAGTGCATTTGATGGATGGATAGTAGCAACGGTTTGACAGATTGCAGATGAAGTTCTCCCTAGTTGAGAGGGAGTGTTAAAATTAGCAACTAGGGCCAAACTCCATGTGGATCACCTTATTTATAGCTTATGATATTTTTCCTAGATTCCTCTCATCAAGAGGTGTAGGATTGATCTAAAGATCATTCGACCGATAAGTATTTATGGAGATATGAATTTATTTTGATTATAGATTAATTGTCAAGGTCGACCAACAAACTTATGTAGGCTCAAAAGCCCAACATTCACGTCTATTCACCCTCAACATTTGCATATAAATACAAGGAGCCTCCTCCTCATTTGGACAATTCATTCACTCATCTTCTCTCTCTCTCTCTCCTACGCATAAAAGGAGCCTCTATCTCTCTCACACGTGTGGCTGAAAGGAAGACATTCTAGGGCAAGGAAGACATAGAGAGAAGGACGCTAGGGCAGTAGGTCATCTCTTTGACCAGCGTTGACCAAGTGTTGACCATCCAGAAGTGCGGATTGGGTGTGGTTGCCTCTCCTAGGTAGGTTGCAATTTTTAGCACGAAAATCGAGGTGATTTGTCCTTTGGTTTGACCGATGTTGACTGCCCTAGTTTAGGGCTGCAAGTTGACTTCAGAAATATGCAAATTGACTATACTTTTGGGGCTGTTCAAGGGTTGTTTCTTCAAGCTGTTCGAGGACAAGTTGATCGGAAATTGACCAAGCATTTTAGAGGTAAATTTCAACTAGTTTGACCAAGTTTGACTTCGCTGATCTGGGGTTTGCTACTGCTGATATAAAATTACAAAATTCAGATTTTGTACTATTTCTCTCTGCTGAACTATTGAAGATGAAAGAAAATTTGATCAAAGGGTTTCCCTGCATTGGGGTTTGTTTCTGGCTAGCCGCCACATCTTGTGTTTCTTATCTTGACTTGTTTTCTATTGATCATTTAATGTTCTATCTGCACTTTATTTAATGTATATGTGATTGCTATTTTGTGGGTAATAAGAAGAAAAATAAGTAAACTGATCTTAAGCATAGAACATACCATAATTTAACAGTTTTACATAAACCGAGCAATAAGGCCAACAATAAAGGAAAGGTCAGGATGGGTATGGGTCAGATACAAAAGCTTTCCTACAAGCTGACAGTATAAGGTAGCATCAACTTCAGGGGAAGTACAAGTGACTGAAAGTTTGGCTCCAAATTGGAAGGGATAAGGGGTTGGCTTACAATCTTCCATGTGAAAATGGCGTAGAAGATCACAAGCATACTTGGACTGAGAAAGGGAAAAACCTTCCTTGGATTGCAAGACTTGAAGAACAAGAAAATAATGTAAGTGTCTTGAGTCATTTCAAACTACTTTTTAAGGTGGACTTCCCGTGGTTTATAAGGTTGGAATCAATACCAGTAAGGATAAGATTGTCAACATAAAGAACAAGAATGATAAGATACTTACCCACTTTCTTGGTGTAAACAGTTTTGTCAGAATGACACCTAGAAAAGCCAGTATCTAAAAGAAAGCTATCCATTTTGGCATATCAAGTCCGAGGGGCTTGCTTGAGACCATAAAGGGATTTCTTAAGCCGACATACAAGGTTGGATTTTGTTTGTATAAAGCCAGGAGGTTGTTCCATATATATTTATTCATGCAAGTCCCCATGCAAGAAGACAGATTTAACATCCATATGATGAAATTCCCATTTGAAAGAGGCAGCAAGGGAAAGAACAAGGTAGATAGAGTTCATTTTGGCAACAGGGGAGAAGGTTTCAGTATAGTCAATGCCTTCAACTTGTGAAAAACTCTTAGCAACAAGACGAGCTTTATGTTTATCAACTTTTCCATTTGGTCCAAACTTGGTTATGTAAACCCATTTGCATCTAACTAGTTTTCGTCCCTTTGGAAGAGGAACAAGATCCCATGTATCATTTGCCAATAATGAATGATATTCTTCTTTCATCGATGCATCCCAATCTGGATGGCCTGAAGCTTTTACAAAGGTGTCAGGACCATAATTCGTTGAAGCTTGAGCCAGTAAAGAAGAGGCTCTATCGAACTGAGAATGTGTATGTCACTAATATGTAGAATCACTTGCAAGAGCACCTGCTACATCCTGAGTAACATAGACCCATTTTGGACGCTGAGGAGCTGAAGGAGGATCCTGAGAAGGTGGGGGAGGATTTTCATCTTCGCTGTCATCATCTGAAAAAGAAATATTTTCAGAAGTAGAAGGGATAGAGAGAGGTGGCACATCCGCCGAATTAGGCTCGTAGGATGATATATTTTCAACGAACTTTACATCTCTTCTAATGATAACATTTTTGGACTTAGGTGGAAGAAGTATATATCCTTTGACATCTTTAGAATATCCAACAACAATACATTTTTTACTCTTAGGTTCTAGGCCTTGTTTTTCTCATCTAGAATATGGGCCCATGCTTCACTTCCATAAACACGAAAGTGACTTACATATGGTTTAATTGAGCTCCATGCTTTTTCTAGAGTGATATTCTTTAAAACCTTAGTAGGAGTGCGACTTATTATGTAATTTGCACTGTTAATTGCTTCTACCCAAAAATGAAGACCAATTCCTTTAGATTGAAGCATACAATTAGCCATTTCCTTTAAGGTGCGATTCTTCCTTTCACCCACAACATTTTGTTGTGGAGTATATGGAACAATATATTGCATTTGAATTCCATGCTCAATGCAAAAAGTTGATGAATTTGTTGTTAACATATTCTCCGCCATTATCAGATCTTAGCTTAAGAATTTGATGTTTAGATTGTTTCTCAACAAAGGCCTTAAAGGCCAAGAACATGTTAAAGACTTCACTCATGAGTTTTAAGAACTATATCCAAGTGCGTTTGGAGAAATCATCAATGAAAGTTAAGAAATACTTATAGCCAGAGAATGAAACAACTGCAAGTGGACCACATAAATCACTATGCACAAGCTATAAAGGGGTTGAGGCATGCCAAGAGGCACGTTTTTTAAAACTATCCCAATGATGATTTTTGAGTACACATCCGGAACAAACACTATCTCTGCAAGATACCATAGGAAGCTCTGTCACCATATTTTCTTTACATAGATTTTGAGAGAGCGATAGTTTAAGTGACCAAATCGCTCATGCCAAAGTTTGCTCATTTCATCATTATAAGCAACAAATACCGAGGGAAGAGTTGATGACCCAAAATTGTTAAACTTATACAACCTTGTAGAATTATCAACAATTCCAGTAGCTAAAATCTATCTATGATCTCTTAGGTCCTTAATTACAACATTGTGAGGTGAAAATTCAACGGTTTTACCTTCACTTGAATGAGTTGTCTGATATATAGATAGAAGGTTGCAAGATAAGGTTGGAACACATAATACATCATTAAATTGACCATTGTCTAGATGAATAGTTCCAGTCCCTACAACAGTAAGAGATCTATCATCACCAACATATATATTTTTGGTGTTACAATCATTTGAAGAAGAAAACATGGCCTTGTTTTTGACCATGTGATAAGAAACTCCAGAATCAATGAGCCACTCATGAGAATGATAAGAAGAAGATACATTTAGTGCATAACTAGACCGAGATGCTTGACAACCACATGCAAAAAGTGCTATTTCTGAAGATGAAATTAAAGTTGAAGAGTGGTCCAAATGGATGTTATGCTTCTTCATTGTTGCTTCCAAGGCTTCCATCTTCTTAAAGCATTTGGATTCTAAGTGGTCATCTCGATTACAAAAGTTGCAATGTTTATCCGTCTTCTTCTCTTTGTTTTTATTTCCTTATCATTTTGAGACTGAAAGTGCTTAGGAACCTCGGTTGGTTTAGGACAATTCTTTTTAGGATTGCTTCTTAGATTTTTTGAACTAGGTTGCTGCTAGGTAGCTAAGGCTTTCTTAGAAGAGTTTCCAAGATTAAGAAGACCAAGATGCAAGAGTTTTTCTTGTTCTCTTATTAAAGAATCACAAAAGGCATCAAAAGAGGGGGACTTGTAGTCTTGTCCTTGAGAAATAAAAACTTCTCTAGTAGAATGGAAGGTGAAAACAAACATAGAGTAGGCTAGTCCAAACTTAGTAAGAATGGAATAAATAAGGCTATCATCTTCTTTCTTAACCTTAACACATTCCAAGAGAGTTCTAAGGGTCTTGAACTTATACAAAAAATCTTCAATGGAAGAAAAATTATTGGGGTTCAACGTAAGCAACTCATTTTCGAGTTGATGGGCTCTAATTTCATTTTTAATTCCAAAAAATTTATTGAGCTGTTTCATTGCTTCATTAGGGGTATCAAGTTCTGTGATATGGAATCTAAGGCCTGGAGAAATAGACATCCCTATCAACCCACATGCTTGATCTTGCCTATTTTTCCATTTGGCTTGTTTATATTCATCTTTAGGTTTAGACACTTGGCCTGAGGCTATTATATAAAGACCTTTACTTCTAAGTAAATCCTCAATGTAGGACACCCATTGAAAGTAGTTGGTGTTGTTAAGAATAACTTAGCATGGACTTTCCATTTTAATAGAAATTGAAGCTGAAGATGTTGAAACTAAGTGTTCCAATGGAAATATCTCGAAAAATTAGTTCGATTAAAAAAACGACTTTAGAAACGGATTCTGAATGAAGAAGTTATGGCTTTTTGAAGAAAATTTGTTGAAGATGCCGACGAAGTGCATGAATATGTGGAAGTAAATGATAATGTTATATTTAAAAAAAAATCCCCCACTACCCCCCTCTCCCTGTTCCAAACTTAATCTAATTAGTTCACTTAAAAAAAATATATGTGACCCACTTTTATAAATAAGTGAAAGTTACTTTTACAATGGTACTTTATGAGCTATCTACTAAATTGCAACTTAAATAAAAGATAAAGAGACTTTAGAATTATAAGTGACTCACTTTTTATAATGGGTGAGAACACTTTTACATAAAGTAACTTTAAAATATAAGTTATATGTGTTTTTTGAAAAAGTAACTCAACAAAAAGAAAGACTTGAATTTAAGATTTCTATTCTCATAAAGTAACTTTGGACCAAGTGAGCTAATTCAGAATGTTAGTAATTTTTGGAAAATAGGAAGGCTTTTTTTTTTTTTTAATCACTGAAGCTTTAGAGTGTGTGCTTACTTGAAAAAACCAATTTTTCCCACAAAACAAAAAACCATGCAAACCAACACAGAGATGCAAAAAAAACCAAACCTTATGGCTTAAAGTTGGCTTTTGCCGGAAACCAAATATTTTCCTCAATGTTTCTGATTTTCCGAGATCACACTAAGGCGCGGCGGAAAAGAGCATACACATGAGAAAATCTTTCATTTCTGTTTCTAATTTGCCCAGATCGCACAGAGTCACGGGGCAAAGAGCATACGCAGAAATGAAAGATATAGATCCAGTAATAAAAAAACAGAGAGATAAATAAACCAAAATAAACAAAGAGAAAATAACTAGAATTGCAAATAAAGACTGTATACCTCAAGATCTTAAAAATGACGTAGCTAGGGCTACCAGAAACTTTTTTACGTGAAACGAAAAGGGTTCCTCACTAGGAGCCTTCCGCTTTCACCTAAGTACAATAAACATACTTTTCTTGCCTTAGCCCCTTTTCCTTACAATATTTTTTTCTCCCCCATTATTCCCTTAGATTCAGTATGAATCAACTATATATAGCCTTTTCATTACAATACCATGATCCGCGGACCATGGGTGGGTCTCAAAATCACCTTATCACCTACTCATACAAGGGACTAAAGCCCCTTTGACACTTACTTAGCTTTTCGCCCCACTTCCACATTTCGTGGAGACTTTACATTATTTAATAAAAATATTATAGAGATTGACTTTACTGACAAAAATTGACCCCAGGGACCCCATCCAAAAGGCCCTCAACACAAATATGGTGACTTTCCCTCAAATCACTCAGCTGAAAACTCTACTTTATTGAAGAGGTCATTGAACTCCAGCTTCAATACTTCAAGGTCTGCTGTGCTTTGTACTGCAACCTGCTACACTTCTTCGACCAACTTCTTTGTAGCTGGCCCCTCCATCGCAAGGCACATGGTCCTTTCCATTTGATGGAAAGTCTTCAACTTTTCCTAGATGGCCAGAGTAATCTAGCTTGCTTCCTCTGTCCATGGTTGAATCCGAACCTTCAAAACTACTTCTTTGTGCTGCATCTTCTCAACCTGTGCTTGCATCAACTTCATTTCATTTCTTGCAAGTGTGCAAAGCGTTGGACTGGCGCCAAAGTGTGCACAGTCACCCTGATCTCATCAACCTACCGTTGTGCCTCTCTGATCTCTATACGCATTCGCTATAGGTTTGAGTCCTCCTGCAACCTAGTGCATAGCTCCATTACATTTTTAAAAAGACCATTGGATCTCGATACTGCATTCTCCAAAGTAGTCATGTGTTCTCTGATGGCTGCGTCACATTGCTCCCTGACCTTTCGCAGAGTGGTCGGCTGTAGTTTCAATTGTAGTTCTGAGATCTTCATTTGAAAATAAAGAGTAACTCAACCTATCTCATCCTTATATTTTCACATTGCAACGACCAATATCCAATTTTTTGTTGAAGTTACTGCATCCTCTGGAATGTGTAGCTCTAGTACTAAATTACACGCTTGTGTAATTGTTGCTTCTAGGCTTTGGCTTTGTGCTGCTAGTGCTTCTT
The DNA here is from genome assembly GCA_000404065.3 of Pinus taeda. NCBI lineage: Eukaryota > Viridiplantae > Streptophyta > Pinopsida > Pinales > Pinaceae > Pinus > Pinus taeda. The sequence goes on from APFE031054297.1 coordinate 68,788, forward strand.
TTTCCTTAATAGCATGAGCCTTTTCAGTGAAGATCTGCTCATTGTTCATTTTGACTTCGCTAATTACCAATAACGTGCACTTCTCTCTGATCCGAAGCACATTTGAGACCCCCTGATGAAGCACGTGGAGGGTTGGAAGGGGCAGTGTGGCTAAATTCATACCCATGCCCTTGATCTCTCGGAGATGAGTGTTATCTTTCTCTGACTCTGCGTGTAATGTCCCTTCTGGAAAGGGAATGATTTTGAGGTCTAGAGTTCCTTCTATTTCCATTACACTTTCGCTCGCTTGCTGTAGGATCACTTGAACCCCATTCGCTTGTCCCACACTCACCTGAATTCTGCCTACTTGAATCTGCAACTCACGCAGATTCTTCTGGATGCTCCCTAACATTTGCATGTACTGCTACTCAAATTTAGTCCACAACTCTCTCATTTTCTCACAGATATTATTTCGGATCTCATCCAAGTCCCTTTCAGAGAGTGTAGAATTTTGTAGAATTTTTCCTACAAATCAGCTAGCTTTGATACCATGTAGAACTTTTTCTACAAATCAGCTATCTCTGATACCATGTAGAAATTTCCCCCCTGTAGATCAACCTGGTAATGCAATGTACTAAAGCAAAACAATTGATCTACTTCTACAAACAATTTAGCGGAAGCTTAATCAACCATGAGCAACATCAACAAGAACACATATAACTGATAAGAAGGAATCAATCACACATAACACAGAAGAATTTACCCTGGGAAAGCACCTGCCTAAAACCCCATCTCTGTATTATCATACAAGTGGAAATATAGTCTGGATTACACAAAGCCTTAGCTCGGAAGCTATCCAGCTTTCAGTACAATCCCTCTGCTGCTCATAGACAGTCAAAAGCTTCTCAAAAATCTTCTTCTCTGCCCTCCAAGCCTCATATTTCCTTGTGTAGTTTCCTTGGGTCTAGTGATGCCACCTGTGTGAATTTGCCTCTTCACACACTCACTAACCTCTGATCTAACTGCAAAAAGTTGAAGGAGATCAATCCTCATTATGGATGAGCTTCCTTTATAGGAAAAATATTCATCCAACTAATATTACACTGTCCCTTCTCTGATCTCAACTGGGTCTCTGACGGAAATGACATGCAACAGTTATCCATGAGTGAATCCTCAGTTATCTAAAATAATAGTTGTCACATGCATGCAAGCATTAACAAACTATATTTTATTATTTTAACAACTTGTTAAAATAATCTAACTGGACTTGACTAGTTAGAATTAAGTCAATTGATTCTCTCATTATAGAACTCATACTTATTCCCTCAATCAGTGGAGGAAATTAAGGATAAATTCCTCAAATTGTGGGACAACTCATGTGCATGCTCACAAAGACTTCAAATTCGAATTTCCTTAACTAATTGACTCAACTGAATAAATTAATTAATATTTCCAACTACTGTTAAGACCAAAATTAATTTTACTTCCTATAGATAGACTTGGGACTGCTATAAATAGGAAGGGACCCAAAAATGCTATTTTTATAACTTTCTATTTTTAGCAGTTTCATCTCCCACCCAATGTGGCCAATGACCTCACTGGCCAAATTGCTATTTTTAGACATGCTATTTTTAGCATGTTTATTTTTAGCACATTCGAAATTTAACATTTCTTGTTGCACATTTTTCAACATGGTAGGGTAGGAGAAGGCTCTACAGTTGAGTGCACAGAGACCTAGTAGTCTGCAGCTGAGTAAGCGGACCCCTACAGCTAAGTGCACAAGGCAGAGTCGAGTCTGTAACCGAAGAAGAAAATAATAAAGAGAAGTTTTATCACAATTTTTTACATCTATTCTTGGGTTAATGTATGCTTGTTATAAATTGCAAATACACTGTTTAATTACTGTGCGCACCTGCATGACTGATTTAATTTGCTAAATATAACTTAAACACATAAAAGTAGGCCAAGTTAATCAACTAACAGCAGAATACTAGTAAGGACTTGGGTAATAACAGCATTCGGCCCCTAAATAGGGCTGTGCGAAGGCAACATCTCAGGCTGCGAGGTAAGGGAAAGTGCGCGTAGCGACGTGCGTGTAGGGTCGAACCGCATATCACTTGAACTCATAAGACATCTCCAGAGTGCAGGAATCTAGTTCTAACACCCTCCCACACTACTTCGGGTGAGACTCAGTCCGCGCTCCGTGGACTATTGCCGAAAGAGCCAGTAGTACCAGGATTTGTTTGGCTAATTAACTCTAAACCTGGGTCAGGCCCCTATAAGCCAGCAATATATATATATATACACACATATAGACATATATATGTGTGTATATATGGGTGGGTGTGTGTGTGTGTGTGTATCGAGCCTACCACAAAAATCCAAGTCACATATTTCCAAGTTAGACCCTGCACATTCATGGTCAAACAAACATATGGATTGACTTAGAGTATATAATCTGTGGGAAAGGTTTGACATGGTAATGGCCTCCCCTAGTTGAGAGTCAATTCTCTCACAATAAAATAATTGTTGAAGCATAGAGCTGCAAGTGACACAAAGATGGCTAAGTTGGTAAGATGTGTGCAATATACATTGGAGGTCATAGGTTAGACCCATGTGAGGTGACAAGTCAGTTGATATTTTATTTATAAGATAAATTTGTTATTTTGTTGCATCAATAGCACACCAAAAATGTGCATTTTGTAGCACCCATGCCATATTTTGGGAATCTATCTAGCACGCCTATAAAGATGCAAAATGCAGCGCATTTAATGTAATATATGTTAGAAATAATTTGTCATTGATAGACGAGGAAAATATAGTTTTAAGAAAAATGATCAAGGAACATAGACTTTGGAGTCGTTTCCAATATAGAATATCATATAATAAGCTCTTGGAATATGTTAAGATGGATAAATCTCATAAAATCACTTCCAACAATATGCTGATGTCTAAAAAAGGCCTCCTATATCAAAATATATTGCAGATCAAAGTTTAGAACTTAAAAGAGGTTAAAAGAGTCAATAAGCCTAATGTTCCAAGTCAGGCCTCGTTATGCCCCAACCTCCAACGTCGAGCCTTTGGTAAATTGGGCCATCAATCTAGGCAAAAGTCAGGATAATCAAGCTATTTCACGACAAAGAAATAATCTAACTTTGCCAACCCCTTACCATGTGAGACCTGGTATTAGAAGGACAAACAATGACAAGGAGGAAGCATAGATGGAGCCATGGTGGCACATGACATCATCATGATGTAAGCACATGTGACATGGAAGTACGAACCAAGGATACGTGGCATACGTTTTCAATTTTCAAGTGGCCATGTGGACCAAATCTGGGTGACATGTGTCACCACCCACGAGTGACCACATGGCACTAATGATGTCGGCAAGATGCAGGCATGACGTATGCAAGATGATGTGGTAGGACTTCGAGGTTTGTGCTAGGGGGTCATTTTTTAAGTTTTCATATGTATTTTTTTAATTCTATCTTTGGTGAACATGACCAAGTTGGGCCTCCAAGCTAGTCAAGAACAAATGTTGGCACACAGAAAGAAAATAGGGTTGACCTCTAACCTCCCACCAACATTGAAAGTCGCGCCAGGGGACATGTTCGATGAAGTTTTCATTCCTAATGAATTTTGGCATCATTTGAAACTTCATGCAGTCAACGGAGAATGAAACAAGCATAACCCCCTATCTCATTAAGTTTGTCGTCTTGGCCCTTGGTTGTATGGGAAAAGGGCTAATATACAGGTGCTAGACAAATTCGACCATTTGGATGTTTTGGTGAAGTTTTTGGCATATTTCTTAGAATTGGTAGTTAAAATAGTGACATGGACATATTTAGAATCTTATTTTGTAGTTTGGAAACATTTAGCACTCAACTAAACTTATAATTGCATAGAGAAGTCCAACTAAACTCTGATATTTTTTCCAGAATCAAAGAAATGGAAATTTTACTTAGAGTTTCACACAGGAACAATAATTTTTTGTTTGAATACTTTAAGAACACATTCAAGAGACTTTATAGAAGTGGTAGAAAAGCAAAAAATAAGATATTATGTATGATATAGAGTTGAACCTAACTGAAAGTTATGAAACTAAAAATATCAGCTCAATTTCTATATAAGCATAATCAAATTTGCAAGAAGAAACTTGGTTTAGAGGTTAATGTTGTTATTGTTGTTGATGTGTGTGGTGGATTGATTAGTGAACATAGATTTTTGAAGGTGTTTTTATGGTGTTTGGGGTGAGTAACTAAGGTGAGGAACTATTTTTTTTTTTATGAAAGGAAGTGGCCTTCATGATTTGAGTTTGAAAATAGTATGAAAGTGAATCAAGGAGGTCAAGCAAGAAGTAGTTTTCATATTAGGGGTTGTAGCTCCTTCTAGTAGTAGTTGGTAAAAAATTATGGGTTAAAGTTCCTTTTAATAGTAGTGGATAAATAAATTGTTGTACATACTTTCAATGGTAGCTGATAAACTAGGGGTAGTTGCTCCTTTCAATAGTAGTTGATAAACTAGGTACTAGCAGTTTCCTTCTGGTTGTATCCATAGAAATTTGTAACAAGAAGTTGAAGCTTTCCTTTGTGAAAGTAATTGAAGAAAAGTTTGAAGAATATGTGTGATATTTTTGCTTCTTGTGATGCTCATATGAATTGTTGTTGAAGTGTTTATTGGTGTCCTGATATTCTTTACTAGTGAAAGAAATTTTTAAAATTCCCACAATACTAATTCACCCCCCGCCCTTCTCAATATTGTCTTCGTTTTGTTTCTAACAATATATAGTTTTTATATGGTTATTTTTGGTTTTTGAGGCCTTTATTGGTCCAAATTCAATTTTGGAAGAAGCATGATGATCAATTCTTAATGGCAGATGCATCTGAAGGCTTGAAAGCCTAATTAACATATATTTTATGATCAAAATATCCCTTTATGTGTTTTAAAGGTTCATGAGATATATGAAGGGGTTTTGGAAGTAAGGCTAGAACTTGGTACACGAAGAAGTTTGGGTGTCCAAATTGATGAATGAATTGGAGAAAAGTATGGAAAACATCTTGATAGTCAGAGATAGAGGTTGATATGACTATACTCACAGTGGTAGCAGTATTTTGAAGGTGTGGCATTGATTGTTGCATAGATAATATATACAGGTTGTAATGGCAGTGATAGTAGTGACACTTTGTGAAAGTTGAGATGATGGTGAAAACATGTATAGGTTGTGATGGTGGCAATAGTGATTATGGGTTGTGACTATTATAAATAGACAATAGTTATATTGACAGTGGATCTAGTTTGAAAATGATATGAAATAAAGGTTCAAAAGGAGTTTAAAACACCTCCTCCCACATTTACCCGCATTTAAAAGCTCCCTAGGGTAAACATGAGATGAGTGCTACTATGACATGACCCGACCACCAAATTCCAATGATGGAAGTGGGGCCTACGAACTAAAAAATTCTTGACATCCCTGAGGGACTACAGACCACTCAAGAGCTAGGTAACCACCCCAGGTGATCAATACCTAAGCTAGACCCCTTTTTCACTAACCTAACTCCATAACCACACCCATAACAGCTCAAGTATGCAATTATGAGGCTATAACCACACTCATAAGCCTGATTCCATGCGGTATGACTCAAAAACTTCAATTCCATGCCAATAGTTCTAAGATCTAAGCCACTTTTCCAAGATGCACTCCAGACCACTACCCAAATATTCCTATAATTTTCCAAAAACATGAACATGATGCTAACAATGTGAACCATTTAGAACTTAAAACAAGAACTTGACCTAGCCATGCCTAATGCAGGATAGGCATTTCATCAAACATATGATAAACTTATAAGCTACAGGTCATGAAAGCATATATGATCATAAACATCTGAACTTATTTGAGAATCACCAAGAAGGTCTAATGCCATCTCAATATAGCTGCAAAAGAACTTGTTGGCCCATGCATTCATTAACCATTCAATAAACTATTAAATCATGAACAAGAGCCATAACTAGAGCACATCATATAACCATGCTTATAACCAACATATAACCAAAATAGAAACCATGACAATAAACCATAAAATCCACATAACAAAAAGTACATGTGCTCATTAATTACATTAGAATAATATCTCATATTGTTTATGCAAAATCTAACCAAGTCATACCACCTGACCATAGATTGGGTTGAACCAAATCTTTCTTTCAGCCAGTCACCCCCATTCCATATTCCAAGCATGAATGTGGGATCATATGGGATAAAACAATACAAAATCAAATAGGAAATCTAGAGGTTAAACCACCTCCACCCTCAAGCTATCGTGATCTCAAATAAACCAGTCTCGAGATCACAAAACCAAACCAAGATGCTTGGATGCCTCAAAATTCCTTAACCATACCTTGAGGAATTTTCCAGTCTCCACCCACCCATTGAGGGCTTCCCAGAAAAAACCATCTCCACCCCCAACCCTTTGGATTTTCCTGAGACCACCTCACTCGGTTCCAAAACCTTCTCAAAATCATAGCTCAACCAATAATGAATCCCATCACACCATGGCTATCCAAGAAATGGCAAGGTGAGACTGAAACCATTACCAAACCAAGCAAAACCAATGTCAATAACAAAAAATGAACCAAATAAACAAATTCACGTACCATGCATTCACACCTCAACTTGGAAATCACACATGTAACCTGTTACCTGCAAAATACTTATGTTGAAGTTGTTGATCCAACCTTCTCCTTGCGCTCCCTAGCTTTACTTTACTTGCCCTTTTCTTTCCTTTCCTTGCTTTCTTTCTCTCTCCTCTTGGAGCTCTCTCTGTCTCTCTCTCAATTGAACCAAGCTGAAACTGACAAAAGTTGTGAACTGTTTCTTTGATGCATTATTATTATTGCCTCCTTTTTCTTTATTTCCCTTCATTTTCCCTCTAATTTCTCTTGCATGCATATTTGTGTCTCTTCACATTCCCTTTCTCCTATTTTCATAATTAAATGCCAATTATTGCCTCTTTTCCTTTGAAAATGCCTTTTCCAATTTCCATAGCCATTATTAAACCACAAGTGATGCCCATTATTGCTTGCCCAACATTCAATTTGGAATATATGTCCCATGACCTTGGTCTTATGTTTCCTTTATTATCCTCTATTACATAAAAATTGAACCCAAGGAAATATGCACTGAGGCTTTGGCTGGAATTTTCCCTCTGGTCCACTTGTAATACAAACCAATCAATCACATGACCAACATCCTACTCATATCTCTTAAGTAATGAAACATGGAAAACATCATGGACTTTCATTGTTGGTGGCAGTGCAAGTCTATAGGCCACTGGTCCAATCCTCTCAAGGATCTCAAAAGGCTTACAATACCAAGGTGCCAACTTGGCACATGATCCAATCCTCAAGGAGATCCTCTTTGGATTGATGCGTAAATACACATTCTCCCAAAAATTAAAATCCTTGAATGCTCTATGTTGATTTTCATAATGCTTCTTCCTATCTTGTTTCATCTTCAAATTACTTTTAATAACCTGCATCTCCTACTCCATCTTAGCCAACATGTCCATTCCAATCAACACCATGTTCACTGGATCACTCCAGTTGATAGGAGTATTATAAATCTGCCCATAAAGAGCCTCAAATGGGCTCATCCTCAAGGAATCATGATATCCATTATTATATGCAAACCCTACAAGTGGAAGATACTCCTCCCACTTCCTCTACTAATGCATGACATACATCCTTAACATATCCTAAATAATCTTGTTAGCCCTATCTCTTTGACCATCTTTCTGCAGATGATAAGTTGTATTGAAGACTAACTTTATCCCCAAACCTACAAACAACTCCTTCCAAAACCTAGAAGCAAACTTGGCATCTTTGTCTGATATGATCTTCTTAGGAACACCATGCAATCTCATTATCTCCCTGATGAAGATATGAGCCACCTCACTAGCTAAATTAATAGACTTCACTGAGATGAAGTGAGCTACCTTACTTAATCTGTAAACCAAAACCATGATGGAATCATTCTTCTTAGATGTCCTCAACAAACCTATAATGAATTCCATGGAAATGACCTCCCATTTCCACTCTAGAATCAGAATAGGCTATAACAACCCACGTGGATGTTTACACTTAGCTTTCACCTATTGACAGCCCAAACATCTAGTAACAAATTCAGTGACTTCCTTCTTCAAGTTTGGCCAATAATAGAACTTCTTAACTATTGTCAGATTCTTCTGATATCCTGGGTGACCTGAATACAACTTGACATGAAACTCCCTTAAGTTAAGCTTCTTTAACTCACTACTATTTGGCACATAAATCTTGTTCCTTAATATAACCAATCCATTTGTCATGAGGTGATGCTCATAATTATCACATTTACCCTACTGCTACAATCTCTGCTTCCACTGTTGGTACCTATCATCATGTTTCCTTGCCTGCAAAATCCACTCCTATAAATATGTCCCATAAGAGCTCATATATGAAATATGATTTACCTACACTCTCCTATTGAGAGCATCTGCAACCTTGTTCTCCTTTCCCTTGATCTATCTAATCTCAAAATCAAACCCATTAATGGTAGCCAACCATCTAGGTTTCCTAACATTCTTATTGGTTTGGTAAAATAAGTACCTCAATCCACTATGATCACTCATCAAAATAAACCTCCTACCAAGAAGATAATTCCTACACTTCTTCAGGGCATGAATGATAATTGCCAACTCAAGACCATGAGTCACATATTTTTACTCGTGCTTATTCAAATTCCTTGACTCATAGCATACCACCTATCTTTCCTACATCAAGACTCCACCAAGTCCTCTCTTGCAAGAATTTGTACATACTACAAATTCATTATCAGGATCTTCAATCTTCAAAACTAGAGAATTTATAAGAAAATGCTTCAACTACTCTAAACTAATTGCACACTCCTCAATCCATTCAAACTTCTTTCCTTTTCTATGAAAAGATGTAATAGGATAGCCAATTTGTGAGAAGTTCTTGATGAACCTCTTCCATAACTTGCTTGCCCCATGAATGATCTGACCTCATCCATATTCCTTGTAGTTGGACACTCCATGATAGATTTAATATTTTCTAGGTCCACAGTTATCCCTTCCTTGGAAACAACTTGTCCCAAGTAGTGAATCCGAGTTTGAAAGAAACTGCGCTTGCTGAGCTTGGCATACAACTCATTCTCTCTCAATAATCTCAATATTGTTGCGAGGTTTTCTGCATTATCTTCCTCATTCTTAGAACATATCAATATATCATCAATGAAAACAATCACAAACTTGTCCATATAAGGACACAACACACTGTTCATCGAGCAGATAAAGGTGGATGGAGCATTAGTAAGACCAAAAGGAATCACCTCAAACTCATAATGCCCATACTTGGTATGGAATGCAATCTTGTATATGTCTTCTTCTTTGATGTGTACTTGATGATATCCCGATCTATAAATATTTTAGAACACTGTTACTCCCTTAAAATAATCAAACAAGTCATCAATCTATGACAATGGATACTTGTTCTTGATTGTCACCTTGTTAAACTTCATGTAATCAATGCACAATATGGTAGTACCATCCTTCTTATTTACAAATAACATTGGTGCACCCCAAGGCAATACACTTGGTCTAATATATCCCTTATCACGAATCTCCTTTAAGTTGCAACTTCAATTCCACCAACTCTAGAGTGCTCATCCTGTAAGGTGACTTTGATGTTGGTGCTTCTCCTGGTACCAACTCAATAGAGAGATCCACTTCCCTATGAGGCGGTAACTCTGATATTTTTTTCGAAAACACATCCTAAAAATGTCACAACATGATACTTCTTCAAGCCTTCCTCATCCTCAACATCCATTTCTTTTTCACTGGAAATATGCACTGCAAAACATAAACAACCCTTCCTACAACTGCGCTAGCTTACATGGATGTAACCATTGTCACTAATGTAGGCTTCTTCTTTCCCTACAATATTATCTTCTCTCCATCATCATCCAAGCAGTCAATAGCATTCTCATAGAATTCTATCTTGTTCCTATGAGTAAACAACCAATCCATGCCCAAAATCATACTATATGATCCCAAAGGAAGCATATTTAGATGTGTTGATGTAGGCATACCATTAAAATCAAATGCACAAGCTCTCACCCAATGACGAAATCTTCTCTTGGTCCTTATAGCCAATTGTACTGACCATGACTCTACATGCATTTCTTTACTCAAGCCATACATATCCACTAAGTAAGGACTAAAATAAGTATAATTATATCTAGGATCAATCAGAATGGAAACAACTCAATCGCAGAGCTTACTTTGCATCTCAATAATGGATGCCTCGTGATTTTCCTGCCTATTATCAAGTGTTGCATAGATCCGAGGAATGCTCTAACCAACATCCTCAACTATCTTTGCCTCTTGAGAATTATAGATATAAGGCCTGCCACCCTAGTATAATGGACAATCCTTCTTGGAATGATCCTTGCAAAAAATCAAACGCTGCAATGGTTCTCTGCCACAACCTTTATTCTACTGCTCTCTAGGATGAGATCCATGTCCCTTCACAGTTGCATTAAACTTCTTGTAAGGAGCCACATTCTCTTTCTCACATGCATCCTAAGGTATTCCTCGCTTTTGAGGCCATTTTCCTTTAGCCTTCTCATTCCCTTTCCAATCATGCTTAGGCTCAGACTTTCACTTTGATTTCCCATAACAACGCTTCAATATCCTAATGACTTCCTCCAATGACCAAGTTTCATCATACTTAATCCAATCCTTGAATGTTGTTAGTCCACTGATGAAACTTTGAACCTTCGTCTTCTCATCCTTGAGATAAGGCACATACTCAACAACTCTAGAAATTTGGTCGTGTACTCTTCACCTGTTATGGAACCCATCTTCAACTCATAGAACTCCTTGGCCTTTCCATCATAATACTTCTCAAACAAGTACTTATTCCTAAAGAGTCTTTTAAACTCATTACAACTCAACTCTTCTACCTTGATGTCACTCACACACTTCACATCTTCCCATGAGACAAATGTTTTTCCTTTGAGATTGAATATTGATATCTTGGCCTTCATTTTTACTGTATAATCATGCAATCGGGAGAACTTCTTCATCCCAAGAAACCATGCTTTTAAATCTTCTGATTTCTTCATATATCCATCAAAAGTAGGAGGCTGAATTTAATGACCTCCTTTGGAAAATATTGATTCTCACTCCTCTTATAAGGATGATGGCGGTGATGACAATTATGTCTCTCTAAACTAGAACCACAATAGAACCCATAAGCATTACCTCTCCTATTAGGAGTATCCAACCATTTGCCACCTCTGACTATATCATATCTTTCCAACCTGTATCTTTATTGAGACCTACTACCATATGCCCCATTAGTCCATTCCTCCTATCCATGACTAATCTTCAGCTTTCCTTGCCTATGAAAATATGATAGGCTCTGAAGGATCACTACATTAACCTCGAATTGATTTTCTTGAGCTTTGGAAAGCCTTTCCTATGTCTCAATCATCCTGATACTATCTACTTTGCAACTTTTTGATTTATGCCTTAAAACTTCTCAATGTATTTGCTATGTTAAGAGAATACTTATCTCCTTGTTTTCTAGCTTGTAGGTTTTAACCCCATACAGAAATTACTTGCATATGAATTCTTAAAACATAAATTAAACAATGTCAATAACATAAAACATAAAACAAATATACACAGATATTTCCCCCTAGATCCCAAAATTGGGATTACTAGGTTGATTTTACATTATATTCCTTTCAATGTTACAATACATATATATACATGTCAAAGCATCCATAAACCCCAACCCATTAACCCTGGATTAGAACATAACCATAGTTCCCTTGATCAGATCTACAAAATGCCATGGGCAGAAAACCATCATGCCCAAAACCATGTGTGAAAACCATGCACAAAACCATAGGTAGGTCCGCCCACCTAATATAGTGTCCAAAAAAACATTCCTTGTGGTGCTGCCCCAGACCCCATAGGCGGGGGCTACCACCCCCCTCAAACCTTGTGACAGGTGGACCTACCCCCCCCTATTGCGCCTGCGTAATGAATAGGGGAGGCTATCGCCCCCTGCACGTGGGGCTAGTTGTGGAAAGAATATAACACACACCCAAAATTCTCACACTTGTTGTTTTCTTTCCACAAGGGGCCACAAGAGAGCTTAGTCATTGGTACAACCCTACAATGCCCATTATTTCTCTACACCAAGAGAAATTCTCAGCGCTCAAAAACTTTGTCAATGCATCTGCATTATTATTATTCAAAGTGTCCACCTTTTCCAGTAACACATTTTTTTCCTCAACCATATCCCTTACAAAGTGATACCAAACATCAATGTGCTTTGTCTTTGAATGATAAGCAGGGTTCTTTGCCAAGAAAATTACACTTTGGTTGTCACAGTCTATCCTTATGGCTCGTTGAACCAAAACCCATACTTGAACATAATCTCTACAACCAAAATGCTTCCTTGCTTGCATGAGTGACTACCATGTATTCTGCCTATGTAGTTGAAAGTGCCACTACAAACTGTCTCTTGCTCATCCAATTGCACCTCAAAATAGGTTAAACACATATCCACTTGTAGATCTTCTGTGATCTAGATCTTCATCCCAATCTACATCAACAAAGCCACGAATGTCCAAAACTCTATCCAATATTGGTCTTCCTTGGTAGCACATACCATAATCACTAGTCCCTTGCAGATACCTAAAAACCTGCTTCACTGTTGTCCAATTCTCCTTCCCTGGTTTTGACATAAACCTGCTCAATACTCCCACTGCATGTGTAATATCTGGTCTAGTAAAAACCATTGCATACATTAGGCTACCGACTACACTTGCATATGGAACACGGGACATGTCCTCTTCCTCTTCTTATGCCTCGGGACACTGTTCAACAAATAACTTTACACCTACAAGAATAGGAACCTTCATTGGTTTACTATCCTACATGTTAAACCTCTACAATATTGTCTCAACATACTTCCTCTAGTTTAACCAAAGCTTCCTCTTTTCCCGGTATCATTTAATTTCCATGCCCAAAATATAGTTTGCAGCAGCAAGATATTTCATGTCAAATTTGGAGGACAATTGGGTCTTCAATTCATGGATAATTTATTTATTATTTCCAATTAGAAACATATCATCCACATACTAGACCAAATAAATAACACAGTTGCTAATTAATTTAAAATACACACAATGATCTTCTTTGCTTCTGGTGAAGCCAAGTCCCCATATATATGTATCAAATTTCTGATACCACATCCTTGGTGACTGTTTTAACCCATACAAAGACTTTTTTAACCTACATACCAGTTCTTTCTTACCCTTCACCGCAAAGCCTTTAGGTTATTTCATGTAGATCTCTTCTTCTAGATCCACATGAAGAAATGTTGTCTTCACATCCATCTATTCTACCTCAAAGTCAAAAGCAACAGCAACAGATAAAGGTAATCTAATAAAAGCTACTTGGCAACAGGGGAAAAAATATCACCAAAATCAATTCCCAACACCTAGGAATAACATTTTGCTACCAACCAAGCTTTGTATTTCTCCAAATGTCTTTTGCATTCATCTTCTTCTTAAACACCCATTTGCTGCCAATGGGTTTCCTTCCAGCCAAAAATTCCACCAGATCCCAACCCTCTTTTTTGTGCAAAGATTCCATTTCATCAACCATGGCCTCTTTCCAGGGTTTGCCATCCTCTGAATCTACTGCTTCTCTGATAATTCTGGGATCATCATCAGTAATAGATAAAGCAAAATTTGAATAGAAATTAGTTTGACTATACCTTTATGGCTGCCTTCTTTCTTGAACTAATATTCTCACAACTGGAGTTTGTGGCTCTTCATCTTCTGATTCCTCTTCTGTTGTAGAGTCTGATTCCTCCTCCTTTAGCTCAAACTCTATCTTCTCGGGTTCCTTTGGTAGGACTTCATGTTTAGTAACATCTTTCACCTCTCTAAACACCACATCATAGTTGTACACAACCTTCCTTGATTATGGGCTCCAAAGCTTATAACCTTTTAAACCATCCTTATACCCAATAAAGATGCACCTTTCAGATTTACTATCCAAATTGGTTATTTTCTGCTTCGGAACACGTACATATGCATCACATCCAAATACCCTCAGATGTAAAAGAGAGGTTTTCTTATCATTCCATAGCTCTTTTGGAGTCTTATCCTCAAACGTTGATGAAGGTGATCTGTTGACTAGGTAACATGTAGTCTCTACTTCCTCTGCCTAGAATTCTTGTCCTAACCTGACACCACTTAGCATGCTTCTTTCCTTTTCCATCAATGTCTTGTTCATTCCTTTTGTAACCCCATTTTTCTGAGGTGTGTATGGAGTAGTATTCTTCCATGCTATACCACACTTCTAACAAAACTATTCAAATTCCTTCTTGCAAAACTCTCCACTGTTATTTATCCTCAACACCTTTATCTTCTTCTCTGCCTGGTTTTCCACCAGAGCCTTAAATTGTTTAAACCTGTCAAAGACTTCATATTTCTTCCTGAGGAAATATATCCATGTATTCCTTGATAAGTCATCTATAAATGATACATAGTACATAAACTAACCCAGTGATGGAACTGACACAAATCCAAACACATCACTCTGCACAAGCTCTAATATCTGATTCGCCCTCTTAGCACCACGGGGGAAACTCACCCAATTTTTCTTCCCATATACACAATTTTCATATAAATCAAAATCCAAAGAGAAATTAGACATACCTTCTACTATACCATTACCATGAAATATTTGAAGGCCCTTATCTCCAATATGTCCAAGCCTTTGATGCCATAACATGGTCTTTTCTTCAGAGACCACTAGATTTTTTTCTCCACTTTAAGGAACCAAAGAATTGTTGCACCCATCAATAACAGTGCTATCCTAAAGCTTGTATATAGTTTCAATCTGAAACTCCCTGCATCAATACTAGTGTTGCATGAACCTTTTGCAGGTATCTTTCTCGAACATTGTTTTTACACCTACATCATCCAACTTGCTTACAGAAATCGGATTTCTGGCCAATGCAGAAATATGCAGAACACCCAGAAGTGTTCTAATCCTTCCACCTTGCAACTTCAACTTGAATTTTTCATGACAGATGATTCTATCCTTCCTGTCATCCCCTAATAAGACATCATCACCATCATATTTATCATACTTGCAGAACCACTCCCTGTGGGGAGTGAAGTGAAAGGATGCACCTGAGTCAATAAACCATGTATCATGATCTACATGTGTACTTGAAGAATAAGTCAAGTGCACATCCCCACCTTCATCTAAGGAGGTTTTCGCCTCTACATAAGGAGCATCATCATATCCCTTTCCTTTCTGAGGAATTTTATATCTACAATCCTTTTTAAAGTTCCCTTCCTTTCGACATTTCCAGCACACCTTTATAGGTTCTCCTGGAGATTTAGATCTCCCACTCAAGGATTTATTTTTGTTTTTGTTATGGGACTGTCCTCATACAGAGAAGGCGTCACCATTCTATCCCTCTGTATTTTTTCATCTCATCTCCTCTGATAGCAAGGATGAGACCCTTTCATTAAACTACAAGGAAATCACATTGTTACCTATTACAACAACCAAACTATCCCATGAATCTGGTAGAGAACACAATGAATTAATGCACTTATCTTCATATGAAATTTTTATATCAACATATAACAACTAGCTTCCCATAGTATTAAAGGTGTTCAGATGCTTTGTCACTGAATCTCCATCCTTCATCCTCCTGTTATACAACTTTTTCCGTAGGAACAGTTTATTCACAAAAGACTTAGATTGGTACAAAGTCCCTAACTGGTCACACAAAGCCTTCACCGAAGCTTCCCCTAATACATTCAACAATACTAAATCTGAGATACAAAACCGTATTGTGCTCTTTGCCTTTTGATCCAACTTCACCTAGTCTTCAGCTGACATTTTCGTTGGTTTAGTACATGGATCTACCATGATCCACTGATCTTTATCCACCAGCAGATCCTCCATCTTGAGTTTCCACAACTCAAAAATCTAACCATTGAATTTTTCGATCTCTATATTTCCATTGCTCACCATATTATTTCACCACAAGAATCGATCCCGCAGATCTCCCACTTAACTCGGTCTACCACAGGCCCGAGTGAAACCCCTCAACAGCAAATGCGTCCCCTTGAAGCCAAAACAACTCTGATTTCAAATGTAGGTTTTAACCCCGTATAGAAATTACTTGCATATGAATTATTAAATCAGAAAATAAACAATTGCAAGAGCATAAAACATAAAACAAATATACACAGAGATTTTCCCTTGGATCCCAAAATCAGGACTACTTGATTTATTTTTCATTATATTCCTTTCAATGTTACAATACATATATATAAATGTTAAAGCATCCATAAACCCCAATCCATTAACCCTGGATTAGAACATAATCATAGTTCCCTTGACCGAATCTACAAAATACCATGGGCAGAAAACAATCATGCCCAAAACCATGCACTTAAACCACACACAAAACCATAGGTAAGTCCACCCACCTAATATAGGGTCCAAAAAATATAGGGTCCATGCATGGGGCTAGTCGTGGAAAGAATATAACACACACCCAACACAACCGATATGTAAGAAGAGTCATGTGAACTGTAATCCACCATTCTTCTCATCATCTCTTATCTTCTTCTTCCTGCAAACATGCCATGTTAGATAAACCAATTATAAACATGATCAAACATACCTTAATGAAGTTCAGGGGAGGCTATCTTGTCTGCACAAATAATTCTAGATTAGAAAAATATACATGTATATACACATAATGATATTAACATGTCAACATATCAACATCTCACATTATGCATGATAGCACAAACTATAACACCAACTATATACATGTAAACTATAGACAATGCAATGCATGCATAGTAGACACACATACGACTGACATGCATGCATAACAATCACATCTAGCCCATCCAGTCCAAGTGTTTGAACCTGGAAGATACTATACCAATCTATAATGCCTCCTCCCACATTTAGGCACTTTTACAAGATCCCCAGGGTAAACATGAGATGAGTGCTACTGTGAAATGACCCAACCTCCAATTTCCAATGATGGAAGTGGGGCGTATAAACTAAAAACTTCCTGACATCCCTTAGGGACTATGGACCACTCAGGAGCCAAGTAACCACCCCAGGTGATCAATCCTTGAGATGGAACCCTTTTTCACTGACCTAACTCCATAACCACATCCATAACACCTAAAGCATGAGGTTATGAGGCTATAACGACACTAATAAGCCTGCTTCCATGCGGTTATGACCCAAAAACTCCAGACTTGTGCCAACGATTTTGAGATCTAAGCCACTTTTCTAAGCTAGTCTCCTGACCAATTCCCATAATTACCTGTAACTTTCCAAAATAATAAACAATACACTAACAATGCTAACTATTCAAAACTTGAACAATAACTCAAGCTAGCCATGCCTAATCTAGGATATACATTTCGTCAAACATATGATTAACATACAAGCTACAGGTATTGAATGCATATATGATCATAAACTTCTAAATTTAATCTGAGAGTCACCAAGAAGGTCTAATGCCCTCTCAAGATAGCTGCTATAACACTTTTTAGCCCATGCATTCATCAAACATTCAATAAACTATCGAATCATGAACAAGATCCATAACTAGAGCACATTATAGAACCATGCTTATAACCAGCATATAACCAGAATAGAAACTATGAAAATCAGCCATAAAATCACATAATAACAAGTACATGTTCTTATTAATTACATTAGAATAATAGCTCATATTATCTTATGAAAAATCCAACCAATTTAGGTACTTGAACGTACCAGCCGACCATAGATTGGGCTGAACCAAATATTTATTTCAGTTAATCACCCTCGTGCCATATTTCAAGAATAATTGTGGGATCACATGGGATAAACTAAGACAAAATCAAATAGGGAATCCAAAGGTTAAACCATCTCCATACTCAAGCTACCGTGATCTCACCTAAATTGGTCCCGAGATCACAAAACTAAACCAAGCTTGGATGCCTCATAGTTCCTTCACCATACCTTGAGGAATTTTCTTGTCTCCACCCACTTGTCAAGGGCTTCCCAGAGAAAACCATCTCCACCCCCAACCCTTGGGATTTTACTAAGACCACCTCACCCAGTTCTAATACCTTCCCTCAACCAAGAATGAATCCCATCACACCATGGCTATCCATGAAATTGAAAGGCAAGGCTGAAACCACTATCAAACTAGGAAAAACCCATGCCAATGACAATAAATGAATCAAATAAACACTGAAGGTACCATGAATTCACACCTTAGCTAGGAAATTACATGTGCAACCTATTACCTACAAAATCCTCCTACTGAATCTATTGATCCAACCATCTCCTTACACTCCCTGGCTTTCCTTTGCTTGCTCTTTTCTTTCCTCTACTTGTCCTTTACTTTACTTTTTTGTCTTGCTTGATCTCTCCTATTGAATATCTCTCTCTCTCTCCCTCTCAATTGAACCAAGCTAATACTGACAAAATTTGTTAATTGTTTCTCTTATGACTTTTTATTATTGATGTCTCATTTTTCTCCATTTTCCTTCATTTTCTCTCTTATTTCCCTTGCATGCGTATTTGTATCCTTCACCTTCCCTTTCTCCTATTTTCATTTATTTTCATAATTAAATGCCAATTATTGCCTCTTTTCCTTTTACAATGCATTTTCCAATTTCCATAGCTATTATTAAACCACAAGTGATTCCCACTATAGTGTTTTCCTAACATTCATCTTGGAATACATGTCCCGTGACCTTGACCTTATTTTTCCTTTATTATCCTTTGTTACATAAAGATTTAACCTGGGGTTGTTACATATTTGAAGAAGGAGGTTGGAGCCTTAATCAAGTTAGAGCCAAATCATCACTAAGTTCAAAGCTTAGAGCAAGTTGGAGCCCATTATTCCTTGAGGTTGTTGCCTCAATCAGGTTGTAGCCTATAACGAACAATTGTTTTCATTCTTTCAAGGTTGGTGCCTTAATTAGGTTGTATCCTTTTGCAAGCGGCAGCTTGCATATCTTGGGGGTAGTTTCCTCCTGTAGGTCGTAACTTCAAAATCTATGTAATAAATTGAAGATAAAGAAGAAGAATATTTGTGGTTTTCTCCCATCTGGGTTTTCAAATAAAAAGCTTGTGTATCTTGTGATGTGATGATGTATTTTTGATTTGATGGTAGCTTTATGATGATTTGATGATTATGGTTAATATTCAATGCTACATGATTGATTGATTATGAAAATTTATGAAATGATAAAATTTCTCTCACTGATTCATGCCCCCACCCTCATTTCTCTTAGTGTGACCTTTGGGTCAACAAGTGGTATCAAAGCAAGTTACCTTCAGAACATTTAACTACTGGAAGGTTGAAGTTCAAGTGAAGAAGGCCACAATCAGAGTAGTGGGTAAGACCCTATTTTTGATGGGACCAATTATGAATTTTAGAAAATAAGGATGGAGAGCTATCTCATCTCCTTAGGTGCAAAATTTTGGGCAATTATAGAGACTGAATATAAAGTACCTAATGTGATTTCAATAGATGCAACAAAGAAGGAATTTTACCCATATAATGCACAAGTTAAGCATGTTATCTTAAGTTGCTTTGTAGAGTCATAATTATTAAAATTAATGTAGTGAAAGTTATTTCATGAGGTATGAAATAAGCTCAAAAGATATTATGAAGGGAATGCAAAAGTCAAAGGAGTTAGGTGTCAAGCACTCAGGGGAAAATTTGAAAGTTTGAAGATGGAAGAAGATGAAGACATGTATTCATATTTCCTTCAAATAGAAAATATAGCCAACTCCATTGCAAGTCTCGGTGAAGAAGTCCTAGATAGCTATGTTGTTCGAAAGGTATTGAGATCACTTTTGTCAATATTCAAACCCAAAGTATCGACCCTTGAGGAATTACTTGAAGTAGACAAGATTTCCATGGATAAACTTCATGGAGCTCTCTTCACATATGAGTTAAGAATCAAGGAAGACAAATCAAGAGTTAAGGAAGCATCTTTCAAGGTAATGAAAGAAGAGAAAAAGTGAGAAAATAAAGCAAACTCTAACTCTGTAGAAGTAAAATCCAAGTTTATTCAAAAAGTGAAGAGAGAAACCGGAAAATTAAAAGGTAAGCTTCCTTTCAAATGTTTTTAATGTGGAAAGATAAGTCATTATGCATATAAATGTCCTTATACTAAGATGAATGCTAGTGATGATGAGTCAATATTTAAATCCAAGCATCAAAAGCCTAAAAGCAAGCCAGTAAGAAAAAGAATTTTTATTCAAAAGAACAAAGTGACAGTGAAATCAATGAAAGCTTGACGAATGAAGAAAGGGGTGAAATATTATTCATCGCTGAGGCTGAATAACTTAAAGCATAAATTGATTATGAGGGAGAAATTAGAAGTGCACTAAAATAAATAAAGTTTCTTAGAAAGAATGAAGTTGAACTAATGCAACAGCTTAAAGACAAAAACCTGAGTGAATATATTCTCCTTGCTCTCAAAGTCAAACTAGAAGAAGAGAACATGGTAAATGAGTTTTTTTCTTTCGAATTTTTAAATGAGAAAGAACAAAAATGTGAAAGACTAGAAGAGGAAGTTATCCTATTGAGAGAAAAATTGGAGCAACTCAATTCAAAGTTCCATGAAAGGACTAAATACTTAGATCACATTTTAAGCATGCAAATGTCTACGCTCATTAAAATAGGTCTTGGTTATTAAGAAAATTGCAAGGGACCTAAGAACAATGGTCCCCCAAACTCATCAAACAAATATCATCCCAATAAGCTTGATTAGACATTCATAGCATCCAATAACAACTCTCTTGAATATCCAAATCAAGTAATGAACTAGGCCAACCATGTACATTTTAATGTCTCTCAAGACAATTCCAAGAAGGAACAAAGTTCAAGGAACCGAAATGAAGAAAAGAGATCCACAAATAGAAATAATGTAGGCATTGAAAATAAGCAAATGAATATGGCTCCTCACAAAGCATCCACAAACAAAAATCAAGCGGCTATTGAAGATCAATAAATGAATACATTTCCCCATAAAGCACCTACAAGCAAAAATGAAACAAGTATTGATCAAAAAGGTAACTTGGCTCTTCAAGAAGTAACTTTAGAAGATTAAGGTCTCATTCTATATTTAGGTATAAAAATAACTTTTTTGGTTATCATTTTTTCTCATGCACAAATTTTGGGCATAAAGTACAGGATTGTAGAGTTACTTATGATGTGGTCAGGTATAGAGGATATGATTAGGTACCTAGATGGAGGGATGTGGACCAAATTAAGGGAATGCCTCAGCCATTTCCAGAAGTGTTGAAGCTCATTGTTGAATTACACCTATGTCACAACGAGGTTCATATAGCACAAGATCACAAAATTAACTCAAGATGGTACAGAAGATAGGGACTTCCTATCAATGCAAGAAGATGGAGAATAGGTCAAGGAGGACCTCAATCAGGTCTGATTCCTCAGATCTATTCCCTTGGTGAAGGTTTCTTCAAGACCATAATGTGTTGAATTAAAACTTGAATAATCAACTCTAAGTTTGAGGGAAGTATGTAGACTATGACACGGATTAACATGACTCGATGATAATGTATTGGGATAAGTGAAGTTGGTAGTAGGCATGTTCTGTTTACAGGTCCCCAAGATAATTCAAGAGTAATCAAAGAATGCAAATTTGGCAGGTGCTTATAGATGAAGAAAACATGGTCTTAGGGGATATGTTGAAGAAACAATATTGGCAACAATGGAAGCATGGTATCATGGGGAGACTCAATCAAAATGGAAACGTAACAAAAAGAGGACAACATGGTTCAAATCAGGTCCATAGGATCATCTAGGAACAAGTTATGGACAAATACATATGTAGGATCATCAACATGACAATTTCAATAGGTATCCATGGTCCTTTTCCATTGATGTCAAAGAAGGATATATTTTAGAAATTGACATTGACATTAACATTAACCAAGGAATGCATTTAGGCAGGGAGAGATTGTAGACATTGAGACTAACCAAGGAAGGAATTCGCATATGGGAATTTCTTTGATTTGTTTACATCAATGACCATCAATGAAAAAAGGGGATATTGTTGCACATAGTGCTTTTATCGATGACAAAAAGATGTCATTATTTCAAAGGGGATGGAAGGGAAACAAAAATATCACTCATGATGCCTAAAGGAAGCAACAAGGCTCTCTATGAAGAAATATGACAGTCGAATCTCTTACATATTCTCGTCAAGATAAGTTAAAGGTACTTGAATTTATTTGTGTTTTTGCTGAAGCTATGATGTCCTAATGATCCTATACACTACATGGTTGTGTATATCTCATCAGTACCTTTCCAACAATATATCTTGCTCTTAAAAGCTTCTCTCGGATGAGAGGTTATGGCTATTTGAAGTTCAGTATAAAGAAGAGGACCTAAACTATAGTCACAAAGACTTTTGACACCAAATTTCTTCAAAAGGTGCACATATTTTGGGTAGATCCATGATTCAACATTTTGATCAAAGGAAGATCTTCAGAAAACCTACACAATATCTAACACTATTAAATGTCACACAACTCTCACAGATTGGATGGATTCAATAGCATAATGAAATTATTGAATGGTAGATGTGGTCCAGAGTTGCATGATATTTAACTTCAACTATCAACCCATCCAACACATGACATGTGGTAGCATCTCATATAATGATGACATGGACCATATGGATGAGTGACACATGGCTCATTCACACAGTCAACATGACACATCAACATACTGGTTGGTGGAAAATCAGGTGAGAAATGACAACCCTCATGGGTGTTGTGTGACATGATGATATCATGTTGATGTCATCATGTGGATGACCAATGACCCACAATTCACATGGGGTGGTCACGTGGACATATTGGGCCAAGATGAAAAGTTGTGAATATTGGTCCAATTCTTAGCCACGTGGAATGTTGGCAAGGATCACATGGTTGACCATGTCCATTTGTAATGGGTAAAATTTCGGCTTATAAGCCCAAAATGACGTGGTCAATGGTTAGCTTGTCCCAACCCCTAGGACCACTCGGGCAGTATAAATGTAAGGGGTCATCCATCGATTAAACATACACATAGATTCGAATGATGAGATACAAATATTTGATTAGTGGATATCTAATATTCTGAGACTGCTCTTATAAGAGTATCATTACAAAGGAGTATCATTGAGAAGCAAGGTCACAAGTCCAACAAATCTGGCAAAGGTCTAATTGTTATAGGTGGCAATACTCCTCAGAGGTTGTTGGTGGAACTTATAACTATAAAATTGGGTCAAGCCATGGTGACTTTGTCTCGTATCTCATATATATACATCAACCCTATCACAACTAGCCGTAGAGGTTATCTGCCATGGTGATCACATATTGCTAAGTCAAACCCTACATGCCCATGGTCAAACAAACTTATGGATCGATGTGGAGCATATAACCCATGGGTAAGGTTTGAGGTGGTCATGGTCTCACCCAGTTGGGAGTCATCGCACTAATAATAAAATGATTGGCAAAGCATAACATTACAAGCGACACATAGGTGGATGAGTTGGTAAGACATGTGCACTATGCACTAGAGGTCACAAGTTCGACCCCTGCGAGGTGATAGGTAATTCATATTTTATTTTTAAAATAAATTTGTTGTTTTGCCACACTAATAACACACAAGCTGTGTAAATTTTGTAGCATCGATGCAATATTTTGGGATTCTAGCTAGCACACCTGGAAAGGTGCATAGTTTAGCAAATTTAATTTAATATATAGTTTTTATTTGGTTATTTTGGGTTTTTGAGGCCATTATTGGTCCAAATTCAATTCTAGAAGAAGCATGGTGGTCTTAATGTTGGATGCTTCCAAAGGATTGAAATCTCAGTTAACATATATTTTATGATTAGAATCTCCCTTTATGCGATTTGAGGGTTCATGAGCTATATGCAGTGGTTTTGAAAGTAAGGATAGAATTTGGTCCAAGAAGAAGTTTGGGTGCCCAGATTATGAATGAAGTGGAGTAAAGTATTTACAACAACTTGATAGTTAGAGACATAAATTGATATGATTGTACTCACAATGGTGGCATTATTTTTAAGGTGTGACAATGATTGTTGTAGTGATAATATATTTAGGTCGCATTGGAAATGATAATAGTGACAATGTGTGCATGTTGAGATGACAGTGACAACATGTATAGGTTGTGATGGTGATAGTAGTGATTACTAGTTGTGATTATTTCTCTTTATAAATGGACAATATTTATGACGATAGTGGATCTAGTTTGAAAATGATATGAAATAGAGGTCCACAAGGAGTTGAAGAAGGAGGTTGGAGCCTCGAGTAGGTTGGAGCCCACTCATCATCAAGGATATTGCCTCAATTAGGTTGTATCCTACAATGAACAACTACTTTCATTATTCGAGGTTGACGCTTCAACAAGGTTTGTGATATCCCTTAGCTTGATAATTTTTGTAATTAAATGTGCATATGTGTGTTTTGGTTAAATACTAATTTGAAAGACAATTGGATATTTTAGTTATCAATAATTATTACTGATAATAACTGGTTGTAAATTTGTATGTATTATCTTTAACTTTATAAATAAAGAAATCTGGAAAATTAATTGTTGAGTACAAATGCCTGAAAGAAAAGAAAAAAAGGCTACAATTTATTGTGGAAGTTTTATTGCCAATCAATAAGTCCTAGGCATATAATGTAGATGATTAGATTTAATTGATGAATTATGATATAGGCTAATTAATTATTTCTTAGAAAACATGGAGTTGTCCTCAATAGTGGGAAACAAGAGCTTATTAATGAGAAGATAACTACCTGTCACCTGTTGGTGAGGTAGAGGCAATTATTAGCCACCAAAAGAGTGGTTGATGGGAGAATTTTAAAAAAAAAAAAACAACAACAACAACAACAACAACAACAAAACACTCATTTCTTTTGTCTCATTATTCTGAGAACGGAAAAAGCGACCTAAGAGAAGCAAGTAGCAGAAAATAGAGAGAAGAGAATTGAAAGCCTGGTTTTGCTCGGGGGGATATTGATTGTGTTGCAACGCCATGGTTAGGAGGAGCCAAGTACTTCATTGTCAGTTTTCCAGAGAAATACATTATTATTTTTCAAGTCGGTATTTCTAACTCCTATGTCTATTTGTCTATTAAGAGAAGTATTGGTTAGATATTGTGTATTATTTCTTTTTATATGCAAAGGGAAAGGTAAGGAAAAGAAAATTAATTTTATTAGAGTATTAGATACTTTCTATCAACTATTATTTTTATACGAGAAAAAATACTTTGTGCTAATTTATTGTTTTGTATAGAATAAACCAAAAAGCATGTATCAATTGGTAGGAGAAAAATTGGAAAATGAAAAAAATAGTTGGAATATAGAGTGATTCTTCCATGGAGTAGGATTTTTGTGATTTAAGATTAAAATAGAAAATATTACTAAATAAAAGAGCACAAAAATAGTATATATGTATATATATATATATATATATATATATATATATATATATATAATATATATATATATATATATATATATATATATATATATAATATAAGCTAACTATTTATGACAAAAAGAAGAAAGAAAAGTTTATTTTTATTAGGTAACCAAGAGTTACTTATGAATATATACAAAGCAAGAATAAAAAAAATTGTTACATTACAATTTTCTACACAAATATACCAGTGGAGATCCAGAATAAGGGAATGTTGTTTAGTTCATCACCTAAAATTTTATATATACTTTAATTAACCAAAATAAACATATTGATATGTATAGGGTCACAAGAAGCATCATTCGAACATATAATTGCAGAAATAGCATTTATAACTTGTATTTGGAAAGAAAAATATTATTGACTTCAAAGAGTTAAGAGCGAATGCCTTAGACTAAATTTTTGTTAAAGTACTGAAATGAAAAACAAAAAAATTAAACAAATTTTATTTTTAGTTTTATTTTTATTTTTATTTATTTTTTTCTTCATAACCAAAAAAGCATCATATTATATTATTTGTTCAAATATACAAGAATTGTTCATCGTCATCCACTCCATTACAACATTCATAACACCTAAGTGAACATATCATGCATCCCCACTAGAAGTTAACTGGTCTAATAAACTACACAAAATACACAGACCATCAACCCAATGCAATCCATCAAAAAAATATAAAGTAGGCAAGGATATAATCATCATAAACAAAGTCCAATAATATATCCATACCTTTTTTCCAGGGAAATAAGTTCCAGTATTTCTATTCATCTATACTAGTTAGATAGTTGTTGTGGATAAGCAAATTCATCGTACAAAATTTTACAACAAAAGATTTGAGTAGAAAAGAAGTTACCATAGTAATAAAAATTCACCAACTTCCAAAACATTTTGTTCCTCTGTGACCTTCATATGCATATATCGATCTTACCCTACAGTCAAAGGACCTAATTTTAAACACCGAATCCATACTAAAATCTCCAACATGGTACATTAGCACACGTCTAATATTAAATTAAGCTGATGATGCGATGACAATATGTAAATTAGCACAAATATGTATACATAAAATGCGTCGGTGCCAAAAACTATGATTAGTAAATCTAAGTATTATTAGCATGATATAATAAATTAAAAACACCAAGTAATGATATAATAAATTAATAATGATATAATAAATTAGGGTAATAAAGATCGAAAAAAAACAATACCACATTCAAAAACCGTAAGTGGGAAAAATTGTTTATATGGAGAATTGTATATATTCAATGCAAACAATATTATGTGCCTAACATGCTCCACATTATTGTTTAACAATGCTTGATTATAATACAATTTCATTACCATGGATTCAAAGTAAATCAATAACGTTATTAAAATTAGTGAGGATAGTAAGAGTAAACACCAAAATAGGGAGTGTATAAAAACCCAATAAAAGCATCGAAGTATATTAGTTTGGGCAATAGACTAACTTTTTGAATTATAAAATCATATGAAGTATATTAGTTTGGGCAATAGATTAGCTTTTTGAATTATAAAATCATATGTATAGAATAGTTTTGACATCCAAAAAAATAAATGTACAAACACTTATAATTACTTTTGAAGAGAGATAATAATTAAATGTTGAAATGAATAATAGACAAGTATATGATAAATGAGGAATATATAAGAATTAAATGTTAAAATGAATAATAGATAAGTATATGACAAATGACGAATATGTGACTTAGTAAGAGTAAACACCAAAATGGGGAGTGTATAAAAACCCAATGAAAGCATCGAAGTAGATTAGTTTGGGTAATAGACTAGCTTTTTGAATTATAAAATCATATGTATAGAATAGTTTTGACATCCAAAAAAATAAATGTACAAACACTTATAATTACTTTTGAAGAGAGATAATAATTAAATGTTGAAATGAATAATAGACAAGTATATGATAAATGAGGAATATATAAGAATTAAATGTTAAAATGAATAATAGATAAGTATATGACAAATGAGGAATATGTGACTTGTATATCATCTACAGTATAAGTTGAGAAAGATATGAGAGACGTTGGTTTTATTTAAGTTTCATCATAAATATAAAGAGAAATGGAAATATTATCATAATAGAAAATTTAGTATAATAAAAAAAAATTAGTGTTTGTGATATGCATTACAAGTGGTATCAAAGAAATGTTCCAACTTTGGGCCTCTTATGGGTCTTAAACTGAAAAATAATTTTTGTGTGATATACAAATTTTGGAATATGGTTAAATATTTAAATGGACAAACCTTCGTAGGATCACCCAGAGGGGGTGAGGAGCATGTTATTGATTATGGAATGTTGGGTGGAGGAAACAACAATACAAAGAAATGTGAATCTGAAATATTGCAATTTGCTCACAATTGAAGGCAGATTCACACACCATTAAAGCCAACCAAGAAAGATTGTCCAAAGAAAAGGAGGAGCAAGAAAATATTAATGGTTATATACTCAAAAAAATAGGAGGAAAAAGGAGTAGCTGAATATTTGAAGACACTCATAAGAAAAGATCGAGAAGCAAATATGCTAGTGGAACCAACTCCATAACTTCTAGTGAAAGCCAAATAAATGAGTCTAATGACTAGGGAGAACATAATTGCGGTAGCAGTACCTATATGCATAGGAAAAGGAAGTCTACTTCTTAATTGTATGGTGAATTTAAAAATATTAGGCCCCTTATTTTCGATGGTGAATCTAAAGAGGGAGCAGAAGCACAGCTCCTTAATATGTCCAAATATTTGAAGTATACAACTACCCAAGCGACCTGAAAACAAGATTGGAAAATTACTAGTTGACCGGTAAGGCAAGTTTATGGTGGGAAGAGAAAAAAAGTTGTTAAAAGAATTAGAAGTAAGAACTTAACATGGAAACTACTCAAGAAAGAATTCAAGAATAAATATTTGATTGAGAGGTACTTTAAAGAAAAGGACAGGGAGTTTCATGAGCTAAAATTGGGACAATCTACCATGGATGAGTTTGTTAATAACTTCACGAGACTATTAAGATATGTACCTTATTTGAAAGAGGAGAAGGAAAAAATACAAAGATTTATCAACTGCCTACCTTTTTCATATAGGGAAAGGAATGAATTTGACAACCCAAGGACCATGGATGAAACCATCAAGAAGGGAAAGTTGTGTTTTAATAAAAGCAAACAAAAAGGAGAAAGTTCTAAAGGCTATATGGAAAATAAACATGACATATTTAACATTAAGAAAAATTGGTTTAAGAAACCTACCTTTTCTAAGAGTATGCAAGCAGAAAATATAACATAAATGTTAGCAAACAAAATAATTTGGGGCAGAAAGGAGGACTCGAAGCAGAAAACACAAATTTCAGTGAATAAGTAAAACCACACATAAAATGTTGGGGTTTTAGTGAAAATCACTAATGGAGAGATTGTCCAAAAAATCCATTAAACAATAAGGCAACATTAAATAATATTCAAGAAGCATCTACTGTAAATGATGTTTCCTATAACATACCCATAATTAGTGTTGCACTAGATGGGAGGCAAACATATCATCAATCCACCATGGTGGAAGTTATTTATGAAAAATATGTGTATGTACTTATCAATCTAGGATCTACATTAAATTATATTTCCCCTTTTGTAGTTTAAATATGAAAACTTTCAAAAGAGAAACAAAATAAGCCTTGGTCAAAACAATCAGCTGCAAGAACTAAAATAAAAGTGACTGAAATAAGCAAAAATTGCATAACAAATCTAAATGGAATGCACACCACACCAAATATGAATATATTTCCCTTGGGATCTTATGATCAAATCATAGGTATGGATTGGTTGGAATCATATAGAGTGATTTTAAATTGTTTGAAAAAGTCTTT
The DNA here is from genome assembly GCA_000404065.3 of Pinus taeda. Taxonomy (NCBI): domain Eukaryota; kingdom Viridiplantae; phylum Streptophyta; class Pinopsida; order Pinales; family Pinaceae; genus Pinus; species Pinus taeda. The sequence continues at coordinate 98,336 of APFE031054297.1, forward strand.
TACTTGTATAGATGATAAGGGGGAAGCATGCATTGTCTAAGGAATTCCAAGGAAAATTTTTGTTAAACAAATATTTGCAAGACATATGAAGAAGTATGCTAGAAAATGATGTAAAATGTTCATTGTTCAAGTGCAAATCCTTTTTAATGATAATCAAAAACCAACATTAGAAGAACATCCTATACTGGAATAATATAAGGATTTTTTTCCAAAAGAAATACCAAGACTTCCTCGAAGAAGGGATATTGATTTTACAATTGACCTTATACCTATATATGTTCCAATATCAAAAGGTCCATAGAGGGTGAGTATCTCTAAGTTAATGGAGTTGGATAATCAGTTACACGAACTCTTAGACAAAAATTATATAAGACCAAGTGTGTCTCCTTGTGGGGCACGAGTTTTATTTGTCAAAAAGAAGAATGGTACTCTTAGATTGTGCATAGATTACAAATAACTTAATAATATGACCATGAAAAATAAATATCCTTTGCCCAAGATAGATGACTTGTTTGACCAAATCATAGGAGCTTCCATTTTTTCTAAAATATATCTGAGATAAGGATATCATCATATTAGAATTAAGGATGAATACATTCACAAAACAACATTTCATACACATTATGTCATTTTTAATTTGTAATACTTCCATTTTCCAACTACTTTCGTGTGCCTTATGAACAGTATACTTAGACCATTCCCAGATAAATTTGTAAGTGTCTTTATAGACGATATTTTGGTATACTCAAAGAGTAAAGAAGAGCATGACTAACATTTGCAGATGGTCCTTCAAACTCTTAGAGATAATGAATTGTATGCTAAATTCAACAAGTGTTCATTCTACTAGAAACAAGTTCATTACCTAGGACATGTTATATTAGAAGAAGGAATTGTTGTTGATCCAGAAAAGATAAAGGAAATAATGGAGTGGCATGTACCCAAAAATGTAGAAGAAATCATATCTTTTATGGGAATTACATGTTACTATAGGAGATTTATAGAAGGATTCTCCAAACTTGCATATCCAATTAATTCTTTACAGAAGAAATGAATCATATTTGAATGGAGTCAAAAGTGTCAAGATGAATTTGACAAGTTAAAACAAATTTTGACCACAACTCCAATTTTAAAATTGGTTGATCCCAATAAGGACTTTGTGGTATGTACATCTTCATGTAAGGAAGGTTTATGAGGAATTTTGATGCAATATGATCATGGTATTTGTTATGAATATAGAGAAGTGAAAGAGCGTGAGAAAAACTATGCTACTCATGATCTAAAACTTGCATCCATCATTCATGCATTCAAGATGTGGAGACATTATCTTATAGGAAGAAATTTCAGTTGAGGACATATAATGTTAGTCTCAAATATCTATTTGATCAACCTAATTTAAATGCTATACAAACAAGGTGGTTAACATTTATTAGTGAATATGATTTTGAGATTATACATATTTAACGGAAAGAAAATAGAATAGTTGATGCTTTAAGCAAAAAAAATAATCAAATTTGTGCCACATCAACAACAAGCTAGTCAACAAACTTAATAGATCAGGTCAAAATGGTTGCAAATTCATATTCATAATACCTAAAAATCAAGGAAAAAGGTCATAAAACAAAAACATCAGATGAGCAAGAGAGTGATTTTTCAAAAAACAACCGAGATATATTGTTTTTTAAAGGCATAATTTATATACCAGATGAAATAAATCTGAATTTTTTTTGTCTTCGATGAACTAGACAAAAGGCCAACAACTGGTCATCCTAGATATAAAAGTTGATTACTGTGTTGAGAAAGGATTTTTAATGGCCAAATATGAAAAATAAAATAACATAATATGTCATTATATTTCTTGAGTGCCAACAAGTTAAAGCTTCTCATCAACACCCTGTTGGTTTGTTGGCAACCTCTGCCCATTCTAGAATGGAAACAAGAGACAATTTCAATGGATTTCATTACTAGACTACAAAAGACTAGGAGACAACTTGACTCCATTATCGTTGTGGTTGATAAGCTCAGTAAAGAAACACAATTTATCCCCATAAAATCCACTTTTAAAGCTATAAAAATTGCATAGATATTCATAAGAGAAATTTTCAGATTCCATGGGCATGCAAAGTTCAAATCCAAATTTTGGAAACGGTTGCTTGAAGGAATGGGAACAAAGTTAAACTTTAGTACATATTATCATCCTAAAAATGAAGGCCA
>APFE031054297.1:103217-114247 GCA_000404065.3 Pinus taeda
ATTTGGCAAGGGCCAGATTTATCTTCTCTTTCCTTGAGCAAGAAAACAATCAACACAAAGCCAAACAACTAATCATGGAAAAAGAGCAATCCAAGATGTTGAAACAAGAGATAAAAGGTAAAACAGTGTTAGAGCATGATGAACAAGAAAAGCAGGTTGGAAAGAAGAAGCCAAGAACAAAGGGTCTGAAAAGGGCATTGAAGAAAGAAAAAGAACAAAACCTATTGGATGAACACTTGGACATTGAGGCTCTGATCTCTTGGACTCGGTTGAACCCTAGCTCTCAGCAAGAGGCAATGACAACATCAACTGCAGTCGCTGCAGAACAAGGTCGCAACGCCTCACTTCAAGCTGAGTCCTCAATGCCCATCTCCTCCCTTGAAGCCCGTCTCGCCATCGGATCTGGTGCGATTCATGCCGATCCACACTGCTGGCTCCTATGCAACAAGCCCTCGCTGATGGTCAAGCCTGGATCTGAACTGGGCACCACACATAACCTGTCCGACTCTGAGGAAGATCTCTTATTTTTCATCGCACGGCAAATTGTTGACGTCTCTAAGAGCAACAATTATTTGGGGAGAAACCCCAGGACGCGGGATCTGTTTGCAGCAGTATGATCCTTGATAAGAGTAGGGCTCAAGCAAATCCCTCAGATCTGAGGATCCCTACAGCTCGTTGATAGGGAGATCTTGACGGGAACGCATGGCCCTCAAGGGACTTGGAAGGCCTACCCCTCTCCGAAATACGACATTTCTTTCAGATCTGGAAGGGGGATCTCAAAAATGGGCAGCCTAATAGCATATCAGACCAAGTGCTGGCCAGATCTGGACAGTCGCCAATGTACCCCTGTAAGCAATCGGCTTGAGGGATCTTCAACAAACCCTCTTTATGATGGACTGGGCACAACAGAAGAAGGTTGGGGATTTTCGCCTTGAAGATCTTTCTATAGAACCAACTACAATGGGCCCCGTGGCTCCCCTTCTGAGCCAAAGAGAGCCAATCAGCAAGCCTAAACAGGAGATAATAAGACATAGATAGATTCCCATTTTCTGGGTTGCCTTTGGGTAGATAGAAAAGGTCGATCCAGCAAATCGAGGCCTAGACAAGGTCGATCCACCATGTACGAAAGCAAATCTGACGCAAATCTTTATCAGATCAATAGAAGGCAAACATTGTTGCGTACGTATCAGAAAAGGGATGTCGTACAAGAGTTAAAAAAAGGAGATCCAGATCAAACTAGGAACCCCAACAACATACCAAAATCTGATATTTACAGGACTCAGCTTGCAAGACCATCACTCACTTCAAGACTATGGAGTCATTAAAGATTCAACTATCATTCTCAACCTGAGACTACGAGGTAGATGCAAGGGAGCCAATTCAAAAACTTCAGGCTCATTTCACGATGCAGTGAAAGGAAAGGAACCATTGCAAAACAAACCAGCACCCACATCAGAGCTACCAGGCCCCTACATCATGGAACAGAAGCCAGAATCACCAACGCTTACAATATCTCTGTCGGAGGAAACTGATCTATACACAAATTTAGCCCATAATGATGTTATATGCAGATTTAATGGTTTTTGGCCAAAATTGGATGCACTTCATCAATGGATCTTCTCATCATGGGCACCTAACTGTGAAATATATTTATGCCCTAAGGGGTTTTTCATAGTTAGATTTAGCACAGAAAAGGAACAAGACAACATCATCAATTAGGGGCCTTAGTTTTGGGGCAATGCAGGCCTCTTCATCACCCCTTGGTTCTCGGAATTCGATGCTAATACCATGATAGTTACAACAATGGCAGTTTGGGTAAGGATGCATAACCTCCCACTACATTTTTGGCATCAAAAAGTTTTAATAGCCATTGGGAACTCCTTGGGAAAGTTCCTTAAATCAGATGAAGACAGAGCTATTCGAGAAATTTTCACATATGCCAGAATATGTGTAGAAGTGGACCTAAGTCAAGGACTACCAAATCACATCACATTGAATTTTAATAATTCACTGTGGACACAACCACTTGACTATGAGAACATAGCTTTTAGATTTCGTGGATGCTTGCAAACAGGGCATCTACAATACGCCTGTCCACTAGCCAGAAAGAAGCCTAAAGGGAATAAGAAACAACAGTAAAAACCCAAAGGTTGGCAGCATACCGAACCACTGGAAGAGGAGGAATTGAAGACAGAACCTACAGGCATGCAAATGAGATAGGAAAACACACAGGAAGAGATCACCCGAGGGCCTAACTTGGGGCAAAACAATTTGAAACAGCAACAAGAATTACAACTGGAAATAAGTGGCACCAAACAAACACATGGTTCCGAAGGATCAGAATCTAACAAAGAGCAACCAATTAATACAATGGAAAATCAGCTTGCCATTATTGCTCCCACTCCCAACACTGGAGGTTGGAAAAGAGTGGAGAAGAAGAAGGGCAGGAAAGTATAGGCCAGTTGGATCAATTATTCTTTTCTTGTTTTTTTTTGTATTCTTTTGTTTCCTAATTTTCAAGAACAGCTCATATGCACATTCTTTAAGCATCTACAAAATGTAATTTTCTTCATATGAATAAAATTACTACTTTTTTCTACGGGGAAAAAAACACTTGGACATTGAAGACATAATTGCTTTGGAGATTAGTGAAGACAAAGAGTATTGGTTAGGTAAAGTCAATGGCCATCTAGAGCAGATTATAGAAAAGGCTAGTAGGGACAACCAACTATTGAGGCACATGACCCACCACTACCAAACCAAAAACATGATTTGCAACATCAAGCTCAAGCAAATGAAAAACAAGCTAAAGGAAACCCTAAAAGATAAAAATGAGAGGGATAACTTGGAGGTTCTTTCTTAATCATCCATGAGAGCATAACATACCTAATTTTTTTATTTCTAGACCAATTTTGGGAGTTTTCTAAGCATTTTTGGTTTTTGGTGAATTTTGGTGCAAAACCCAGAAATTACACTAGTCACAAAAACACAATGCCTTGCCACTACGCTTTTTCCTCAAGGCTCCAAATGACAAGTGGCTTACATTTTTGGAAAGATTGTGGCCTCCTCTGAAAACCCATTTCATCATATTTCTTAGACATGCCTCATATTTTGAGAAAAATGGGTCAAAAATCAATAGTTTGCCCCTCTTTTTGACAGGCGCTGTGCTTTTGGAGACACCTTGGGAGAATCAAATTGTAAAGGCCTTACCATGGGTAATTTTAAAAACTTCAAGACATTATAGAAACTAGATAGGAAAGGCTATTTGACCGTTCTCTCAGATTTCAATTTGACTTCAGAAAGGCACCTAAATGTCGCCTCAAAGTTGGCGTTGCGCTTCTGTAATTTTCTGAGTTTTTATTTAAAAATTCCACTCTGTAATTTCTCAAGTTTTTAGTTTGACTTGGTCAAAGTTAACTTCATGATGTAACTTCAGTAGTTCGAATTCTAGATGATGTAATCATGAATAAATAGGCATGATAGGTTATTTTTATGGTTAATTAGGCCTCATAAAGGAAGCAAAACTCAAATTAAAGTCTAAGAGAAGAGTTTGTTTTTGACCTTCTCAATCTCACTTCTTGGTTGAGAGATTCTTGGAAACTATTCCACCACTTAGGGATTCAACCCCTGAAGGTGGGGAAGTTGTTTTTTGATTCTATATGTATCATTTCTCATTCAGAGAGAAGGGTTGGACTTCAAATGAGAGGACTTATATCTTATGCTTTCATACAGTTAATCAAGGAGCAGTGGCAACCATTTTTCAGGAATACTTGTGCAGTGAGTTTGTGGTGTTGTTTCCTTTCTATGTTAATTCCTTATGAATGAATTCATCTCTCTTCACATATTTTTCTTTCCTCAGTGATTTTCCTTACAATTATATAGGCATAATTCTTTATATTCAAAGCTATGTTTATGTGGAAAATCATGTATGTGTATTTCTTCTTCTATATTAGTGAATTCATGGTAATACATGCTCATTATGATTTCTTAAGCTTTCAGATCCTACACTACATTTACCAAATCTTAATCCATCACAATACATTGTTATCTTGCTCCTCTTTATGCCTTCTACTGCAAACCCTTGAGACCTTAACCTAATTGCTTTTTCTCATCACTGGTCCAACAACCTAAAAACCCTAAATTTTCAAAAATTCAACCAAAATCATTATGTCTAGCCTAAAATTCATTTCTCTTCCAGTCATTGACTATGAAAATCTTAGAGAGATCCCTCTCTAGTTTAGTAGGGCTAGCTACTAAACTGCAAGTGGTTTGAAGTTACCTCTTTCGATCTCCTCCTCAGCCTAGGACATTGTAGGGGCTAACATTTTGGCATCGTTGCTAGGGAAACAATTGATATATCATTCTTGGGATTCGTTCTATTAGATCATTCAAGAAGACTGGTTATGTAGGTGACAGCTTCCAGTATCTAAAGATAAGTTGATTTAAGAAATTTCATCAAGTTTAAGGTGTGAAAATTGTGGCTCCTAAAAGACATATTGGTCAAATCCTAACCTAAATCCACCTTTTATTGTTGATGACCCAGAAAAATTACTCAAAAAACTCAAGTCACCTATCTCTGAAAGTAAAACTCAAAAATTGGAAAGGACTACTTCTTTGTCTGAAAATTTATTCATTATTGAGCATCTTTCTTTTGATATTCAGTTTGAGCTATCTATTTTCAGGTCAAAACCTGCGTCTTTCCTTTGTGAAGTAGTACTTGAACCTTTTCAATTTGATTCTCACCTCCTTTCTTTTGAATCCATCTTTTCTAAAGTTGATCATGAACTGTGGTTAAACTTTGATAAACTCTAAAGTCTAGCTAACAAACTTCAAATTACCACTGAAAAAGCTTACATCCAATATCAACTTGAAAACCTAACTATTGCTTCACCCTCTACTACACCTCCAAATACATCAGCTACTTCATCTCTTATTCCACCACCTCCATTAGTGTCATCATATTTACCTACACAACCCACTATATTACCTCTACTACATCTTCCAATAATCATGGCTCGGTTCGCTCCTCTAATCTTACCTCCTCAACTTGCTACTCTACCTCAAAACTATGGCCAACAACTCCCTCTATTTAATGGAAGTTCAAAAATCGCAGCCCAGCATCATGTCGACAAATTGGTATATTTTATTGATCTTGAAGAGATTGATGAAGAAGATGCTAAGATGAGAATCATAGCTCAGAGTTTTTCCAGAGATGTGAAGAAATGGTTTCGTAGTTTGGCTACTAATTCTATCAATAACTCTTAGAGGTTGATAGAGTTCTTCTTAGCACGATGGAAAGAAAAGAAAAATTGACTGCATATTTTGGCCGAGTACAATCCCATGAAAAGAAACCAAAATGAGACAGTGCAGGAATTCACAACAAGGTTCAATATGGTGTATAATTCCATTCCTGATGATATGAAACCTCCACCTGGTTTAGCACTTCTCCACTATCCTGATGCCTTCGACCCAGACATGGCATATCAGCTTAGGGAGAGAGATCCTGCAACTCTAAAAGAAATGCAACAAAACGTAGTAAGTGTTGAAGCTAATCTACTCATCAAGAAATCTAAAACAAAGCCTGAGATACCTGAAAAGAAAGTTGTCTTTAAACAATATCCCTCTTCATCTCCTGATGTAAATCTTGATACTCTGATCAAAACCATGGAAAGAATGATGGACAAAATGTCTATAATAGATCAACAAGCGGAGCCTTCAATAAGGAATCCAAATTACTGAGGGAAGCAACAACAATAGTTCAGAAATAAGAAAAAAGAGCAGTGAAATCAGGATCCTCAAGGACAAGTAAGAACTCCATTTCAACAAAATTACACTGAAGGGAAAGAAGAAGAGGAAGAGGAAATTATAGAAGCAAATCAATTCTTTGAGGAAGATGAGCTACCTACTTTTCTAACTAAGGAAGATCAGTTTTCTCAAGAGTCTTTTATACAAAGTGATCAGCATCTTGTACTTGCAAGTGATGATCTATGGGCAGTGCAAACCGAAGAATACCAAAGAGGATATTAGAATGTGCTCAACCATTTGCAAAAGAAGTATAATTTGAGAAACAGAAATGTACCTGTCACATTGAATCTGAAAAGGCAGAATGCACAGAAAGATACACAAAGCAAAGAAACAACGTTAACAAATCAAAATAAAGAAAAGGACATTGTCATAATGAGTTGGGATAAAACCAATGAAGCCTCTACCAGCAATGTGAGGAAGGATAAGGAGGTTCAAAGCAAAATTTATAAGGAGTCTCAAATTAAAGGACAGGTTGAAAAGAAGGACATCACTGCAAAAGAGGTAGATAAGAAATCTAATATTTTTAGTTTAGGGAATGAAATTTCCAAGTTGAAAGTTTCAATTCCTCTAACTAAATTAGTGAAGAATGATAAGTACAAGTTTCATATTGCTAAAATGTTGAAGGTAGACTAGATGTCAGACATAGTAAATGTTGTTGATGATAAGCTTGCAATTCTAGTTGGTCCATCCTTAGAGGGAAGTCCTGAATATAGTGAAATTCCACCTTTCTATCTTCGTCTCAAACTTCATGACTTCATCCTTCATAACGCCATGTTAGACTCTGGTGCCTCGCATAACCTTATTCCAAAAGTTATCATGGACAATCTAGGACTGAGTATCACCCAACCTTATCATGACCTTTACTCATTTGATTCGAGAAGAGTGAAATGCCTTGGTCTTATCAAAGATTTAGTAGTGTCCCTGGACCAAATTCCATCCAAGAATTTGTTGATGGATGTAGTGGTCGCCGATATCCCTCCTCGGTTTGGTATGTTGCTCTCACAGTCTTGGGAGGCAAAGCTGAAAGGAACCTTGCAACTTGATTTTTCATATGCTACTATACTAGTATTTAGGCAGCTTAGAAAACTCTATCGGGAGAAGAAGAATAAATTCATGATTAGTAGCAAATAAAAACCCATTAATCACCCCATACATGTCATACATACTTATCTAGACTCTTTCATTTTGTATAGTGATATGAATTCAGTAGATGATGATAGTCAACTTGTAGAAATTTATGAAGTTTCAGATGTTATAAGTAATGTACAGAAAGTTTTTGTTGTTGAAGAAAAGGAAAAGAATGAAGAATATTTTCAGCCTAAAAATTCTCTTGAAAAGATTGCTCAGTTAGTGGAGAAAACAAATTTTGTTGAGAGAACGAGTCATCCTCCAAAAAATCAAACAGTTCAGCCTTCCGAAGTTATATTTCCAGATGAAGAAAATGGACTTTAGACCATGGAGTTTGATGGTGCGTTAGGAAAAGAAGGAGCTGGGATTGGCGTGTGGATTCATGGTCCATTGCATCATTCATGTAAAATTCCATGCAGTGTAAGAATGTGTTCTTATAAGTTGGCCTTTGATTGCTCAAACAATAAGGTGGAATATGAAGCATTGATTACTGGCCTTAAAATTCTGAAAAAGTTGGGAGCAAAGAAAATTTATGTTTATGATGACTCCGAGTTGCTAACCAAAAAAGTGAAAAGGGAATACCAGGCCAAGCATCCAAGAATGAGAGCTTATCGCAATGTTTTCCTTGACATCCTTAAAAAAAAATTAGAATATACCTTGACTTTGATTCCTAAATTCATAATGTTATAGCTTATTCTCTTGCTACTGCAGCTAGTATGGTGAAGATTCCCATTCACTCCAATCAGAAGTATTCAATTCATGTTAAACATCACCCAACTATTCCTGATAATATGAGATATTGGCAGGTGTTTTGGGAGGACAAACAAATCAATAATTCTCTGCAAATGGAAGATGAATTCTAGATTCCCGCATTGATGATGCATCTAATATGAATGATCCAAAAATTGAAGCAACCGAGATTGAAATATTGTAGCTGAAGGACAATAAAATTCCAAGAGGTCTCATACATTTGGAAGAGTTATTTTATTGCGATGATGTTTCTAAAAACCCCACCATGGTCCCCACAGAGAAAGGTATTGAAGATGTGAACATTGGTATAACAAACAAGCCTAAGATGGTAAAATTGTCATAGTCTCTATCTCCTAAGATGAAAAGTAAGTACATTGCTTTGATGTCAGAATTTTCTGATGTATTTGTTTAAGATTATAAAGGTGTACGATAAGAACATCATTCATCACACTATACCGGTTAAGCTTGATCAAAAGCCATTTCATCAGAAACTGAGGAGGATAAATCCTAAGTTTTTGCCATCAATTGAAAAAGAGGTAAATAGGCTTTACAAATCTGGTATTATAATTCCTATTCGATTTTCTGGATGGATGTCCAATCTTGTGCCGGTGAGAAAGAAGATTGGAGAGATTCATCTTTGTATTGATTTCAAAATTTTAAATAAAGTACCCTTGAAGGAAAATTATCCCTTACCAAAGATGGATCATATTCTTCATAGGGTAGTTGGGTCTTCCAGGATGTCATTGCTTGATGGAAATTCCGTGTACAATCGGATTTTGATGCATAAGGATGATCAGCTGAAAATAGCCTTCACAACACCATGGGGTACATTCATGTATTCCAAGATGCCATTTGGATAAAGAATGTAGGAGCGACTTTTCAACGGGCTATGGACATAGCTTTCGCCAAAGAAAAAGATGTATTTTTGGTTATTTATTTATATGATCTCACAGTTTTTTCTAAATCTGATGAAGACCATTTACATCATTTGAGAATTTTCTGTCAGAAGTGCAGAAAATTTGGCATATCATTAATCCAAAGAAGAGCTTATTTGCCATGGAAGAAAGTAATCTGTTGGGGCATATTATATACAAAGATGACATTCACATTGACCCTGCAAGAGTTCAAGCCATTCAGCAATTAGATTTCCCAAGGAACAAAAAAGAAATTCAGTCATTTAATAGGAAAATTAACATTTTGTGGAGATTCATCCCCAACCTCGTTGAACATTTGAGGGAAATGACAAACATGCTGAAAAATGACAGCGAGGTAAAATGGTCTCTAGATGCCAATAAGTCTTTCAATGTAATCAAATTGCATTATCTACTGCTATGTTGGAAATAATATTGAGAGGGGGGGGGGGTGAATCAGTATTATCAAATTCTTTTCAATATGCCTTCATAATTATTTTGATCATTAACTTGTTGCTATAATAATGAGCATGGAAACAAAAAAAACAGATAATCACACCCAAAGAACACCAGATATAGGGGAAACCCTAATGTGGCGATGCGTGAAAAACCACCTCCTGCAATATGTTCCTATCTTCTTCATTAGAAATTCTTTTACAATGATTTTGTACTGGTGCAGCTCCTTTACCAGTACGCAGGCTACAACCTGCAGAGAGCTACAACTCTCTCTCGTTTTCCAGTCTCTCCTAGAAGGGAGCTACAACCCCCTTTTGCTCTTTTACTTCTTTAAGGACCACGTTTCATAAATTTTCAAACTGGATCCATGAACATCAAATAATCATCAAGTACATGAAAATCACTCAATCTCTTTATACAATGAACCAATGAATCACCCAACTCTTCAGAATGTTGTAAACAGAAAAGAATACCAGAAATCTAAACCCAGAACTTTGCTGCAGTAGATAAAGGAAAATCAACAATAGTTTCAAGATAAGACCACAACTTCACCAACAGGGGCCTACGTATATCCGCAGCTCTTCTGAGACAGAACTGCATAGATCCGCACTGGTTGTTCTTCTGCTCTGCGAACTTTTCTTCAGATCCGCACCTTCACTTCTGATTTTCTACGTAGACCCACACTCTACCTTCTTCTCGCCTGCGTACCTCGCACTTCGCGCTTGACTGTGCTGCGTGCGCCCCGCACTGTGCCTTCTCCTGTACTGCGTACCCCACACTGCGCCTTTGACTGCGCTGCGTACCCACGCACTCCGCCTTTGACTGCGCTGCGTACCCACGCACTGTGCCTTTGAATCGCCTGCGTACTTCTGATTAGGGCCAATTTTTTCAGTACACCAATGTTCCACAATCAGTCAGATCCATAGATCTGTTCATGCGCCCGAGAGATCACGACATGCCAATCGATTCACCTTAAGTTAAGTTATCTCCGTGAATTAGATCTAGCTTTTAAAAACCAATCACCCAAAATTTCAAATCTTAAGATATTCAATTGCCAAAGTTCAGTTCAGCCAAGTGATCTCCTTCCCTATTTATAGTCAAGCGCTTATTCACACCATGGGACAAAACCATCAATAACCAATACAAGGGATCCAAACCGGGGCTAAAATAGAACCTATACCACGGGCCAAAACCATAGGATCAAGATCGGCGGGCTAAATACCACGGGCCAAACATAAGAAACCCCACGTGAGCGTGCTTTTTACTGCATGGAAGTGTGTGCACTGGGGTCTGCACCTTCTGTTCGGACAACCTGCGTACATGACCGCAACTTTCTGAACGGCGTACCTACGGGTCCGCGCCTTTTGAATTGTATACCTGCGAACCTTTTATTTTTTTTATTTTGAGAGCCAGAACAGACCATTGCCACTTGAGTGAGTTGCCATCAAGTACAACACCTGTATCATAGAGCCATACCAGAATCATAATGCCAACAATCTCCGCTTTTCGACTTGATGGCAACCTCAAGATCCTCAACGTCATTCTCCCCCTTTGACATCAAGGGCAAAGGGTTTATGCTCCCCCTAAGAACATGCTCCTCTTGACTATAAACCAGATCTACAAAGAAGAATAATAATCCACCAAACACCATAAGTGACCATGAAAGAGATAGAGACATATTGCAGCCATGTTTAGATCAGCATCGATGTTCTCCTTCTGTGCTACCATAATGCCAACAATGCATTATATGCTCCCCCAGAACCTGTGCCATTCGATCTTCGACCAATTAGTAAACCAGCACATGTACGCATATACCCATATGAACCTTGCGTAAAACCAACACTCAGAAGAGATTCAACAACAAGATGATGCATCAACAACCCCCAGCTTTTCCTGAGGTATTCAAAAGTCTCCCTGGGCAGTGGTTTGGTGAGTATATCAGCAACTTGTTCCTTAGAAGGAACATACTCCAACTTGACC
>APFE031054334.1:0-10342 GCA_000404065.3 Pinus taeda
GTAAGTCGCTCCAGAAAATACACCTCCCCATGACTCTATCTGCTTCTTGCTTCTCCTTCTTTTTAACAAGCGATTTTATGCCAGGTTGTGCTCCAGCTCCTGTTCGTGGAACAAAAAATGATGACCTCACACTCACACTAGTAGTAGCATGTGATGGTGTGCCAGTTGTGGAGCCCCTCCCACTAGGGCCACTAGGCCCAATATTCTCAACACCAGAATCAGGATAAGATATCCTGAAAGATCTACCTGCATGTTCAGCTTTGTTTCTTTCTGCCTCTTCCTTCTTTTTGTCCTTTTCTTCAATTGCCTCAAGAGCTTTTTGTATAAGCTCCGGACTAGAAACTGTACAAACCCCAACATCATGTCCACTGAGTCTAGCAAGATGGCATTTCAGTCATGTAATCCCACCTATCATCTTGGTCCCACACAATTTGCATGTAAGATATGCACGATTTGTCCCACCATCAAGGCTCCCATACTCCCAAAATGGGTCCAAGGCTTTTGGCATATTTGTATTTTGTAGTCGGCTAGCCGCTAACTCAAAAGGAAACCTAGAGCACCAATTTTTTTTTGGAATTAGTAACTTCATAAGTAATACAAAATTACAAATAACCACATCATTTTACAAAACAGCTTTAACTTTTTTTGCTACATTATTTGTAAATTTGCAATTTTTCAATGGGCATGAAAAAAAGAGTAGACTTAAAAGTTAAGAGGGCAATGAGCTTGTATCATGCAATAATTGCCACTTTAACCAAAGATGCCAAGCAATGAAAGAGCCTAACAATGCAAAATTGAAAATGATATGCCAAGGAAATGAGGTGACTGTATATCACTTATTATATCACCTATGATATGAACCTCATGATGACTTGACAATGATACAGGCCTGATATAGATGTATCATGTGACACATCACAGTGAGCTTGAATCTCCTGGCAACAATGATCCTCTAAGTAGCTCGATGATGATGTATGGCCATAATAGTGGCATGTGCCATGGAGAGTTTCTTAAGTTAATAGTTCCAATATGATGTGAAATAGAAATGGATTTTCAATTTGTTTTAGTGAGATCAGCCATTTACTTCAATTATTATTCAAAATGCACTTCAACAAGAAGGTAAAAAAATTGTCACGTGAAGGAATTGTCTAACTGTTCTATTTTTTGGAACTATTTTGGTCATATATTCACTGGTTTTGGTCATGATTTTACTGATTTTGGTCATATATGGATCAAAAAATTAGAACATGTAAACTAGTTCGTTACTTAATTATCCACTGTCCAGTATTTTCATTCCATTCTAATCTACTGTGAAGCTGTTTCTTTTTCTCTAGGAATAGGATACCGATAGCCTTCCCTTCCATCACCAATTGAAGAATCTTAACAGTGGTAATAATTTGACACTAATAGTGATCTATGATGGCAGCAAGAAAACATAGTGACAAACCTTGATGACTTGTGCAATCTTTTGAAACAGATGTAGCAATTAATGTTTGGAATATATGTTTGTTATGAGAATCACTATGTTTTGCAAAGAGTTTCAATGCATCTCTCTCCTACACACTATGATGATAAATTTAAAACCCTTGCATTTTGAAATGGAAAACAAAAACCAAGCAAAATGATTGTAGGGAAGAATGAGATGTCTCACTGTTCTTGGCACTTGCAGCTTAGAGAAATCTTCGTTGTTGGTGGCAAATTGGCAATAATGGCTATGGAACGTTCAAACCCTCCTCGGCAGCACCCACATTCCTTCTCCAGCGCTCAGAAAAACAAAATGACATGAAAAAAACCAAAAATCGAATTTTATAGGCCGCGCGGAAAGATTTCACTGTCACGGGCGATATTTTCCGTCGTCGCGCGATGTTTTCCGAGATATCGACGATATATCGGAAATTACGCGATATTTTCAAAACCATAAAATATCGCGATATTTGGTCGGCGATATTTTGGCTCGCCGAAAATATCCCGATATTTCCGAATATCGCCAATATCTCGGCGATATTATCAACACTGATTTAATCAATATTAAAAATAATATTTTAAAAAATTCATAATTTCTTTATTTCATAGAAAATACTAATATTTTTTCGTTATGTTTTAGAAACTTATGTATATTATTTATTATATATATTCATTATTTTTATGTGTATGATCACTTGTTTTGATATCTCATTTAAATTTAAATTTAAATTTATATATTCTTTTAATTATATTAAAAAATAAATCATTTTATTTTTATTTTTATTTTAGGATTAAGGCTTTCAATTTATTTTAAATATTTTTTAAATTTCTATATTTTATTAATATATTGTATTAATATTATATATAGTAAATTTAAATTAATTAATAATATCAATAATTTATATAAATATTTATATTTATATTATTTTTTATTAAGTAAATAAATAATATAATTTTTTTATTTTGAATTAATTAATTTTAATTATACTATTTATTTATTATTAAAAAAATAATTGATTTTATTTATAACTTATTAACTACTAAAAAATTAATAATTTTAATAACGTTTAAAAATATTAATTTCCCGAATCAGGATGACCCCGTGATCATAGCTTCTCACTCCAAGACGCCCAACATGCAACTCTCACCTGGCTCACCCTCCACACATGTTTCATGTACTCCAACTCACACAAACTAGGTGTCGAGTATGAGATCCCCCATCCTCACGCCCTGGCCTCATGCTCAACCCCCTAGCCAGTCTGCATTCTCCCTCCAACATTCTCTTTCAGCGAATTTTTTGGTATCATGTCTTCAACCTTACTCTACATAACCATGAACCAGGAAAAGGGGCAAGGAAGATATGCTGGCAAAGAGAGAGGTCCCGGGTGTCCTCCCAGTAACTTCAATGATGCTACTATCGCCACCCTGTTTGATAGTGGGATTCTTGACTCCATACACGGGGAAGTCCTAGTTATGGAGGAAGTTGAATTGCATTGGGGTTGCCCAATGCTTTAGGTACTGAAGAATCTCCTTGTGTGTCAGTTAAAGGAGCATGCCCAAGAGAAAACGAAAGCGACTGCCTGGATTTCTTAGCTCTCCTCTCACGAGAGTCATGGTGTCTCCTCTCTTGGGTGCCTTACTAGATTTCTGTGCTTGGATTTTTCACCCAATATCCTCTCATATTCTTCCCCTGTGCCTTCCCCGTCTAACTCTCCTTCGATCAGGTCCTCGTCCCCACCATTTCCTTGCACCCATGTGGCTCATCCCCCTCCTTCCTAGGCTCTCATTCCTTCAGTGGCTAATGTGCCCTTATCTCTGCCTCGCCCTAGCCCCTGGGCAACTACATCCTCAAGGCGAATCCGATGGATACAAGTAGTATGCAGGATCATGACACTGCCCAAGTGCAATGCGGTTCTAGCGTGGTTATAAGGTAGTTTTAGTGTAACAAATTTCAACTCTTAGTTACATGGCAACTCATAAGTTGACTCTCTCTCCTCATTTTTATTTTTCTATAGGTCACTTCTGTTCCACCACCTCGAAAGCAAACAACCCAAAGCCCGATGGCTCATCGGCATACTATTTTGGCACACTGCGCATCAGATCCCTATGGCTCAACTATGAAATGAAAACCTCCTTTTGTCCTCAAACATTAATGGTTAATCAGAAAATTGGATTTAAGCCCAAAGAATTCACCAACATGCTTTTCTAATTCATTTCCTTAAAAGACATCGTCGCAGAAACACCAAGAGTTCCAAATGAGACCCCAAATATCAATGGAGATGCTAATGCACCTAATTCACCAGGAGTTGTAGGTTACGATACTAATGAGCTTGGATCCCTTGAAAACTAAGGTGTTGAAATTTGTCTTTTCCTAAGTATCCAACCCCTTGCTTCTCAACCATCGCCAGAGTCGGTAGGCTCATCTTAGGACTCTCCTCTAGCTAGTCCTCAACCTATTTCAGATTTCTTGCTTTTTCCTCCTAATCCACTCTTTGAATCATATTCTTATGTGTATTTATTGCCCCAACATTTGTATCGTCCATTTGAGACTTCCAACGTACCTGTGATTCCTTCTGCCATAACGACTTAAGTTCCCAACCGAGAATTATTCCCGACCATGGCAACAAAAGGTGATAACCCACCTGTAGGGTTAGCATCCTAAGAGGTTTATTTGGAAACTTCTGGAACTCAAATTGATGGGGCCAGCCCACGTGGTCCCGCCGTCGATGCGCTCCACTTGATGGTGTACTGACAGCTAATATTATTAATCACAAGATTTCGGATATATGACAATTTGATTTTCAATCTGCGTTTAATTGAATGGGTTTACGGTAATGGTACGCTGGTTATGTATTTGGTGGACATATGTCCCTCCTTGGAATTCTAAAACCCCACCTTGGTATAGGGTTTCACCACCGTCGCGCTCATTTGGTTATTGTTGTTTCTCCCGGTCATTTGCTCTGTGAGCTCTCGGCGACCCCTTGTAATTTCACTGTGATGCTTCTGTTTTGGTTTGAGGCTTGTCCGCCTGGTTCTTTGAGCTATGAGCTCCTGGTAGCCTTCACGGCTTCAATGTGGGTTCCTTTGGTTTGTTTGGCGTTTTGTTGCTCTGGTTTCTTTGAGCTGCATGCTCTTGGTGGCCTTCACGGTTTCAATGGTTCGGGATTTGACCTGGGAGTATTCCATTCGCCTGGTAAATTGTTGAAACCCTGGTAAGGTTTGTTTTTATTCAGGTATTCTACTTGTATGTTGACTGTTACTGTGTGTTTGGTGTCGGCTTTAATGGGTCTCTGCCTCTGTGCGTCCTTTACTCGATTTGTCGCCTGTGTTTTCACGATTTGTTGCCTCTATGTGTTGTTTGATGGTCATATGGTTCTTGGTCTCGTTCTTCAGCACTGTTTCGATTCATACACAATCTTGGAAAAATTTTGGTGCCATTCTCCGTCGGTTCCTCCGCCAACTTACCTGGTAAGTTACCTTTCTATGCTGGATATTTATACTCGTTTTTCTAACTGGACCTAACGTCTTCGGCTCCTCGTGAGCTGGAAGACAATCTGAAGGTATGGTTGCGGTCAAGACTTGTCTATCAGGTAAACGAATTCTCTGTATAGTATTTTTTCGTTCAATTCTCTAGTTCCCCTGCATTCCGTTTCCACTGTAATTAATCTCGTCTGGTGGTTTCCCTTGCAGGTAGAGCCACCCGAGGGTTTCGACGCTTGGACACTCAGCTATCCCGAATGAAATCCAGGTAGTGTCGTTCTGTTCACTTGTGGTTTGCTTGTCCTTAGTCTTCGACGTGTGGGTTGATGTTGTTGTTGGCGTCAAGCCGTTGTCTGTGTTTGGTTCTTTAGTCATGTAACACCGTCGTTGGGTCGTAGGAATGAGTTTGGGGACTTATGGGGTTTGGATTTCGTTTGTAATTGTTACGGTTCCCATGTCCGTGAATTGGGTTCGTTCTTATGCTTTGCACAGAATGTAAATGAATAATAATTTTCATGACTGTATATGAGCTCAACTCTGGAATTGAATTTGACTATGTTTGTAAGTTCGCATACCTAGTATTACAGTGGTTGTTTGCTCCACTGGAATTGCAAATTCTAACTTCGTATATATGTAATTACATAAATGATTTCTTTGTTGTGTATTTGGTTATTTTGTTTGAGTCGCCTGTAGCTGGGCACCGTTATTTCTCCTCCGAATTTGATTATCTCCGAATTTGATTATTTCCCCTTTTTGATTTAAGATCTGTAACAATGCATTAACAATCTTTACACAGTAATTTAATACAAAGTATTACAAAATTGGTTAGGACGTTGTAGGGATGTATGTGCACAGAAAATTGTATTTTTCCTTTCTATATTTCTTCTTCAGTCCGAACCCCTCTATTGTGCTTTTTCTCACTTTTTAATAGCACTGTTTACAAACCGTCCTAACCGCTATTAGTTTGTTCAATTGGTTACATCAGTTATTCCTCATACGAAACTTTGCATGGTTTTCTAGTACATTTTCTTTTCATGATTTTACAATAGTAAATTAACTGTTTGGAAACAATGACTCTAACTAATTATTACTTCTACTACTCTGCTACTCTGCGCACACCTCTTCCACGTCCTCGTCTTTGAATGTCCATCTACCTCTTTTTTTTCTCAATTTCTTGCTCTGATACCACTTGACGGGGCTAGCCCACGTGGTCCTGCTGTCGATGCGCTCCACTTGATGGTGTACTGACAGCTAATATTATTAATCACAAGATTTCAGATATATGACAATTTGATTTTCAATCTGCTTTTAATTGAATGGGTTTACGGTAATGGTACGCTGGTTATGTATTTGGTGGACATCTGTCCCTCCTCAGAATTCTAAAACCCCACCTTGGTATAGGGTTTCACCACCCTCGCGCTCATTTGGTTATTGTTATTTCTCCCAGTCATTTACTATGTGAGCTCTCGACGACCCCTTGCAATTTCACTATGATGCTTCTGTTTTGGTTTGAGGCTTGTCCGCCTGGTTCTCTGAGCTACGAGCTCCTGGTACCCTTCACGGCTTCAATCTGGGTTACTTTGGTTTGTTCGGGGTTTTTTTGCTTTGGTTTCTTCGAGCTGCATGCTCTCGGTGGTCTTCACGACTTCAATGGTTCGGGATTTGACTTGGGAGTATTACGTTCGCCTGGTAAATTGTTGAAACCCTGGTAAGTTTGTTTTTCTTCGGGTATTCTACTTGTATGTTGATTGTTACTGTGTATTTGGTGTCGGCTTTAATGGGTCTCTACCTCTGTGCGTCCTTTACTCGATTTGTCGCCTGTGTTTTCACGATTTGTTGCCTCTGTGTGTTGGTTGATGGTCATATGGTTCTTGGTCTCATTCTTCAGAATTGGTTCGATTCATACACAATCTCGACAAAATTATGGTGGCGTTCTCCGTTAGTTCCTCCACCAACTTACCTGGTAAGTTCCCTTTCTATGCTGGATATTTATACTCATTTTTCTACCTGGACCTAACGTCTTCGGCTCCTCATGAGCAGGAAGACAATCCGAAGGTATGGTTGCGGTCACGGCTTAGTGTCGTTTTGTTCAATTGTGGTTTGCTTGTCCTTAGCCTTCGGTGTGTGGGTTGATGTTGTTGTTGGCCTCGAGCCGCTGTCTGTGTTTGGTTCTTTAGTCGTGTAACACCATCGTTGGGTCGTAGGAATGAGTTTGGGGACTTATGGGGTTTGGTTTTTGTTTGTAATTGTTACGGTTCCCATGTCCGTGAACTGGGTTTGTTCTTATGATTTGCATAGAATGTAAATGAACAATAATTTTGATGACTGTATATGAGCTCAACTCTGGAATTGAATTTGATTATGTTTGTAAGTTCGCATACCTGGTATTACAGTGGTTGTTTGCTCCACTGGAATTGCGAATTCTGACTTCGTATATATGTAATTACATAAATGATTTCTTTGTTGTGTATTTGGTTATTTTGTTTGAGTCGCCTGCAGCTGGGCGCCGTTACTTCTCCTCCGAATTTGATTATCTCCGAATTTGATTATTTCCCCTTTTTGATTTAAGATCTGTAACAATGCATTAACAATCTTTACACAGTAATTTAAAACAAAGTATTACACAATTGGTTAGGACGTTGTAGGGATGTATGTGCACAGAAAATTGTATTTTTCCTTTCTATATTTCTTCTTCAGTCCGAACCCCTCTATTGTGCTTTTTATCACTTTTTAATAGCACTGTTTACAAACCATCCTAACTGTTGTTAGTTTGTTCAATTGGTTACATCAGTTATTCCCCATATGGAACTTTGCATGGTTGTCTAGTACATTTTCTTTTCATGCTTTTACAACAGTAAATTAATTGTTTGGAAACAATGACTCTAACTAATTATTACTGCTCCTAATTACAACTTATTACAATAATCTTTAGGTAACTTAATAAAAGAAAAGTAATAAATAAAAAAAACAAGTATGCTTCCCACTCAATGAATTATTTTCTCAGTCCTCTTCAGAAACCATATCCCCCTCACTTTTGTCTTTGCCCTGTCAGCTAGATGCTCCTGCATCACACATTCCCAGTATAAGGTTGATCCTTTGTCACTTCTTCCTCCTGAAGGATTTCCTTATGTTTCTTCTCCCTACATGATGGCATGGCCAAGTACACCTCCTCCTTATCGTATGCCCTTGGTTCCGTTGGGTTATAACTCTCTCGACGATGCTTTTTTAGATAATTTTGGTGCAACTTCATAATTTCAAAATCCCATTTTGTGCTCTGGTGTCACGCCTACTACCTACTTTTTTATCCCAAACATGCGAGTAACTTCCCGAACCCCTACCCAACGTACAATGTCGGTAAGTGAAACACACATTCCACTTAATCTTTTTTCTCCTCCTACCATAGCCATAGTAACTGTGGTTCCTTATGTCAGTGGAAAACATAAAAATTCATTTGTTCCAATGTTTGGGAGGGAATATCCTCTGCCCTATGTACCTCCTGCTTATAATGGAAGTTATACACCCCCTCTGGGGGCAAGTTGACCCATTGGCGTTGTTTCTAACCCATTTGGAACATCAATTCCATCTGTATCAAGAAACATTATAGCGACCCCTTTACAAGGTCATCAAGTCCCTTTAACTCAAACTTCCTATCAACAAACTTATAGTCCTACAGGCTCTCAAAAGCTAGAAACTATGTATCAGTATGCAGGTCCTCAAATGAAGTATGGTCCTCAAATGAAATATGCTGATGGGATTGGTAATGTTACAGCCACCAATTCCTATTCAACCACAATAGGGACCTTACTCGAAGCCATAGTTGCAGGTGCCCTATTTGCTGCCACATCCGCAGGTGTCCTATCTGCAGCCGCATCCGTCGGTGTCCTCCCCGCAGCCAACGCCGCAAGTGTCTTACCCGCAACCACAATTGCATGTTTCTTACCAATCCAAAGAGGGACTTTATCAGCAACCACAAAAACACATCCCTATTCAACCCCAACAAGGGCTTTACTCACAGTTGCAACAACAAATTTCTTACCAATCCCAACAAGGATCTTACCAACAATCATTACTACAGTCGCAATAGATGTAACAAGGACCTTACCAACAACAGTATGGTCAGTTTTCACTCAGTAAGGTCAACCTCTTTATGGTCAACCTCCATATGGTCAACCTCCTTATGGCCAAGTGCCTTATGGACAAAATACACCACAATGGGCGCAAACCCAAAATCAACAAGGCTGGAATACTCAGTTTGGCATGTACCAAAGACCCTATACTCCATATAACCCACAACTTCCATTTTTGGCGACGTTGGAATTACCGAATGTGTCAAGGCTTATGAATGACCCACTACTTTACTCACAGTATTGGCCTTCGATACCAACCAAAATTCCTATTGATGGCCCCAAATTAGAAGGTAAATCTAGAGAAGACCCCCAAGCACACATTATGACTTATCACCTTTGGTGTTTCTCTAACTCTTGGGTAGATGATTTAGTCTAGTTGCGTAATTTCCAATGCACTTTGATGCTTGCTACTACTAAATGGTACAATGAGCTCCCTCAAGGTTCCTTTCAAGACTTCAATACTTTAGTCATGGCTTTCCTCACCCATTTCCAATTGCCTGTCTAATATGAGACTAGAACCCATCTCTTAACATCTTTGCAACAATCGACTTCCACTGATATCTCCAACCATATCCGTGAATGGAGACGTAGACATCGTCTCATCAAATTTGAAATTCTAGATCATCTTTTGATTGAATGGTTTACCAAATCATTCATCCCTCCTATCGATAAATACATAGCCATGGGTGGCTGTGTAACTGAGGAACAAGCCATCGTCCATGCCCAATATTTGGATCTTACATATTCACAACCTGACACATTGTATGAATTCTTACGTGGTGCTCAGTGGGCTTCAACTAATCATGCATATTCCACACCCAAAGATACACCACCCATCAATGGTATCATTAGATCTGTGGCCCAACAGTCTTGTAGTGCCTCGACTGCTTCTACGAAATCTAAATCCAATCGGGCCACTACAACCTACAATAATATAGATAACCCTAAGAATCATAGTAAAGACTTAGAGGTAAATGTTGTCTAGTCTACTGCAGTAGATAAATTCTTGAAATGTGAGAAGGGTAAAGGAAAAGCTAAACAAGATAACCGTAAACGTGATTCCAAAAAACAATCAGTTGATGACACACCCAAGCGAAAGCCTAAATATCCTTGCCTTATTTGTGATGAAGATCATTGCACAGAGAATTGCCCCCGACGTACTGAAGTGAGTCATAATTTGAAGGGAACTACAAGGACATCAACTGTTCAATTTGCGTAATGCGCGATCGAGGCTAACTGTTGAGTGTTGAATTGTGCAATGCACAATTCTA
>APFE031054338.1:0-42989 GCA_000404065.3 Pinus taeda
CTGGAAATCCACTGTGAACAAGATACTAAGAGCTGGATATTACTGGCCCACTATTTTTTCTGATGTCAAGAGATTTACTACTGCATGTCACAAATGTCAAGTGTTTGAAGGAAAGAGACAACTACTGCCTCTACCCCTAAGGCCTATTTCAACAGAGAGACCATTTCAGCAATGGGGCTTGGATTTCATTGGTGAAATCAATCCCTCCTCTTCAGGCCAGCACAGGTAGATTCTCACAACAACAGATTACTTCACAAAGTGGATTGAAGCAATCCCATGCAGACAAGCAAATGACTCCACCATTATACAATTTTTGGAGATAAATATCCTGGCTAGGTTTGGATGCCCTGACAAAATCATAACAGATAATGTTGCTACATTCAGATCTAAAAAGATGGTTAGTTTCTGTCACAAATTTCACATTACCCTGGGCCACTCTACTGCATATTATCCCCAAGGCAATGGGCTGGCAAAATCCTCAAACAAGAGCTTGGTAAATATGATCAAGAAAATATTAGAGGAGAACAAGAGAAATTGGCACAAGAAACTAGTCAATGCGTTATGGGCAGACAGATTAACAACCAAAAGATCAATTGGGGTCAGCCCATATGAATTAGTCTATGGTTTAGAGGCCAAATTCCCTTCATCATTAGGAATCCCTACTATGAAGATACTCCAGGAGTGCCAAGCTGAGCCGAATGATATACAAAGAAGAATAAATCAGATTGTATGTTTGCAGCAAACCAGGGAGGAAGTTTATAACAGAGTCCAAGTTTTACAAGAAAAGCTAAAAAAGGCATTTGACAGAAGGACCAAAGCAGAGGATTTCAACATAGGTGACAAGGTACTCAAGTGGGATTCAAGGAGAGAGAGCAAGGGAAAGCATGGAAAGTTTGACTCTCTTTGGAGAGGACCATTCTTAATACAAGCAGTACAAGGAAACAATACCTATTTTCTGCAAGATCTGAACAAAACTGACTTAGAGGAAGGGCCTGTCAATGGCAGGATGCTCAAGCACTATTTTGACTACCTTCCATGAATACAGCTGACCTGCTTTTGTACATAGTTTGTTGTATATAGACTCCATATGTGTTGTATATATTGTTGTTTTTGAAGCATGAAAATAAGATCATTTTGAGAGGCATTGCAGATAAGGAGTAGAATTGACAGACATTCTGTGTTTCAGTACATCAGTCTACATTTTGAGGAATCCAGGGTGATGAAGCTCCAAAGTTTCAAAGTAATAGCTGAAGGGCCCAGGCATACTGACCTGCTGTTCTTCGCCTTTCAGGAGGAAAGACCATCCCCATGTGGAGCCACTGTTGGATACCTATACCAATAGGTTTCATATTTCATGATTGGCAAATATAAGTGCCAAATATGCTCCATTTTGCTGCCACAAAGGTTCCATATTTGCAAAAAGAAAGAAAAGGTACATCTAATCCTGCATGTTAACAAAGTTTATGGATGATTCAACAGCCTAATCTGGATCATGCCATGTTTTAAATTTATGTTGTAGAATAGAGAATGAAATCTGTCCAAACTGTTTAATCTTGGCAGATCAGTAGCTAGGTAGAGAAGCTAAGGTTCCCAACTGCTCAATCTGGGACCTTGGAAGGAATAAGGGTTGTATTAGATAGGGAATGAAAGAAAAAAAGCCAAAGAAAAGAAAAAGCATTCAAAGGGTTTGCAAGTCCAAGTGCACCCTCCAAGAAGGAACAAAAAATGTTAGGAGAACTAGTTGGGTAGGTAGATGGGGTTGCAGAAATGTTGTCTCTTTCAAGACCAAAGTTACTGAAACATCTACAGGAAAAGCAACACACTGGAGCATGACTAACTCCCTTGTTCTCATTTGTATATCACTCCTTACTAACACCCCTTCATCTACTGGTTCATACAACAAACTCAAAGCTTTGTGATGGTACTGATGGCTTTCAAAAGCCACATTTCTTGTGCAAAAATCTTTTCATTTTAATCTACTCCTGATTTCAAGTTATTTTCAAAGAAAACTTGGTTGAACCAGCCCTCATCCATATGTTCCCCCCATATTAACAACCAACTCTATTACTTAGCTCCCTATACCCCATTATCCCTATTATTATAAACACCATGGTGTATAAATCCCACAATGTATAAATATCCCCTCCTTGGCACTATAGCCATAATGTTCGCTCCCTGGGAATTGAATTAGCCTCTGGTTAATGTCAAGAACCCATGTTCCACCTTTTGCTCCATCTCAACCGGTTTCCCTACCTAAAAGTTCCATTTTGACCTTAAAAACCCTTGAAAAACCTTTTAATCCCATAAAATCACCCAAGGGCGGAAATATTGTGAAATCATCCTTCCCCTGCCTTATCCTAAGGTCGGGAGTTATTTACCCTTTCATGTTGTATAAAAAGCCATTTGACCCCTTTCCCTATAGTTTTTGCCTTCATAAAGGTTTATGCCTAATCTTTGTATAAAACCCTCAAATTTCATGTTTTCTTAAGGTTGGCGGGCCGTGTTATTTTGGTAAGTGAAACTATTGAAAATTCTTCGAAAATCAATTGGCGTATGGAGGGTCCTGCCGTCACGTTTGCCGAGAAATATTATTGTTTAAAGTCCGCCCACGCACAGTTACAGCTCGTGTAGATTGCCTGCCGAACTGCCGTTGGTGCCTGTCCCAGATCTACGGTTGGCGTTGATTTCGGGAAATCCCGACGTCTGGAAGTTAATAAACGCAGGAGTTACAGCCCGTGCAAGTTGAGCGCCCGTCAGCCGTTGGATCGCGCGCCTCCAGATCGACGGCCCACATCAATATCGGAGGACCCTACATGTCTGACAGATACCTTTCGATATCTGTCAGATGCTTGCGTCATGCGGGGACAGATGTCGCTCCCAAGTTGCATCGGAGCCCGTCTGACAGTTCTTCGTCGTATAGGGCCGGTTCCGATATTGTGACACCTGTCCCGTCCACGTCCTCGTCCAGTTGTCTTGCACGTCACCACCACGTCTGCCCACCTTTTCCGTCATTCGCCCACGTGGCTGCCACTTCATCGCCCCCGTGGACCGGTTGTTGACCGCCACGTCACCCGATGACGTCCTGCTGATGTCATCCAACCTGGTCCCCCATGATGATGTCATGCTGACGTCATCCGAAAAGCGCGCCAATAAAACTAAAAAGCCATATTTTCGCCATTTTTTCGCAATTTTGTCATATTTTTCGGAGAAATACTGCTCCGCTGTCTGCATGTAATTCACGACGATCGTTCAACCAGCCAGCGCGCGACCATTTTCAAAGGATCCGGCGCGCTAACCCAGCTATTTCTTTAGTCCAGGCCATTGTTTAATAGGTATTTGAGTGTTCGTCCTCCTGCGAACTGGTTTTTCTTAAGTTTCTTGTAAAATCCGCCATAAAAGGCCATTAGATTGAAATTTCACCGATAAACCAATTGTATCTTACCCTATTCGACTGTTTAAAGTTGAAGCATAGTGTTGGAGACCTCGTCTAGATTGCAATTTCTGCTGAAAACCCTGCCCTGTTCACGCAATCGTGGACTTCCTGCATTACTCCCAAACTGTCAAGGGAGGTCTGTCCCACAGAGAGGCCTTCCCAAAAAGCCCAGCATTGTTATCCTTGACTGTGCACCAACCCTGTTAAATTCAGTCCCCCTCAATTTCACTGTTTCAAGCAGCATACCCGGCATTTCAGAGATTACTTGGATAAAACATGGATACCCCTGCAGTCCTTAATGTCACTCCTCTAAATGCTCCTCAGAGAGAGCTAGACTGGCAGGATTTGGCAGACCTGGATTACCAGATCTCGGAAGACTGCCGATCAGGATGCACATTTCACATTCACCTGCTAAATGAGTTCAGAGCTAGGCACAGAGATGGAACAGATATCCAGGGCATTTGGGAGTCTTCCCTGCCAACTTTTAAAATGCCTCAAGTCAGACAATTCCCTGACCTCATCTACTTATGTGCCAGTTGTTATGATCCAATACAGAGGGCTGTACTGAATCCCCAGGGTGAGGTTGTATTTTATACCACCCCTCAGGCCATCAGGGATATGGTTCAATTCAAAACTCACAAGAAATTGGTTCCTTTATCCCTGCTGGACTTAATTAACCAAGGGACCAAGATACTTACAGAGGCAGAGATCCTGAAGTTAAATCAACTGTTTGTTAGCAAGTCAGACACAGTGCTGCATCCTCCCATCTTTGATGGATACCTGAATCAACTTGGACTGGACCTGGCCCATATGGTAAGCTCAGTACTGGGGTATAAATCAATGGAGTTTATAGAGGAAACTGTGCTAGTCATGATGACAATGTTTGCTCCTGGTAAGGCCCCTATCTGCTATGACTATGCCACATACATCTCTGACAAAATACATGAGCAGTTCCTGCACTTATCCAGAGAGAGGGTGTTCAGATATACCTCTTATATTTATCATCTTATTCTGTATCACCAACATGAAAAATTCTCTTTTGAAATCAAGAGAACTGATGCAGCAGGAAACCCAAGATCGGTTGTATATTGGAGCTCAATCTTCCATATCCGTTTTACTCACCCTATACATATTGTGAGTTCATTGATTTGTTCATTCATCCGGCCCTGTCTCTGCTTATGACAGAACCTCCTCCAAGACTCTCTGATGAAATGCAGAGAATTCTACAGTTGTCTAGTGCCTAGAGCATAGGGGACTGGTATTTTTACCAGCATCACACTGTGATTAGGATATATGGGTGTGAGTTGCGCCCATTCAGGTTACCCAAGTTTGTGCCTATGAGGCTCTTTGCCCTGGAGTATTTCAGACAATTCGGCAATGCCGATCAGATCCATTTTGCAGGGAAGGGCAAGAAGGCACAACTCAAAGTTAAAAACCAGCTTGGTCATTTGATTTTAAACAAAAGAGAAGGATGGAAGCAGGCAGATAGTATGTTGGAAGGCCTTGGCCTAACACAAAGCTTCCTTTGGAAACCATATGACCCCAATGGCTTTATATCCAAGAGGAGACTAAAATACAAACTCTCCAACTACGAGCATGATAGCATGCTCCTCATATCAAGACATGCAAACTAGCCAAAATGGAAGAAAAACACCTTGATAGAGCCTGTGTCTCAAGAAGAGCTAGTTGAAAGGGCTAGGAGACATTTATTGAAAATGGCTGACTTAGAATGTCCTTCTCAGGTGCCTGCTCTAACAAGCTCTCACACAACAGCACCAGCCTCCTCATCTGCAACATTTCAAAAGGCAGCACAGGCCTCAGCTCAAGAACAAGGCAAGCAAAAGGACAAAGAAATGCAGGAAACCGAGGGCCAACAGGAAAAAGAGGGCCAACAGGGCCAAGTGGACCAACAGGGCCAACAGGGCCATCAGCAGCAACAAACTGATCAACAAGATCAGGAGACACAAAGAGGAGAAGGCCTGGCAGCCACCCAAGAGAAGACAACCAACATGGCGCCTCCTAGACAAGACTCTAGGATAGACCCCTCTGTCCTCCAAACCCCTCAGAAGGAGGACACCAGCAGGAAAAGGGAGAGGGAGACCCCTCTCACAGAAGGTCTAGATAAAAGACAGAGGCTCAATCCATTCTCAGAAGAAGAAATGCAAAGCCTTGAGACCTCTGCCAGCTCAATGCATCAGGAGCAGGATAGGGCAGCACTTGGGGAGGTCAGCTCCTCAGGACAAGACAAAAATACAGCTGCAGGCATAAAGGAGCAGTTTAAGGACGCCAAAAGGAGGAGTGAGCCAATCAAAATTAAGCTCTACAATTATTTATTGAACATGGCTCCTCCAAACCAACAAAGACTAATGGCTGCCTTTGATGTGCAAGAAGGCAAAATGACTATGAGCCATTTTGCCCCTACAGTGCAGTGACCTCAATTAGCTGCAGATTATATAAGGACAAACTTAGAAGTCCTTGCAAAGGACATCCACCCCATGGACCAGATCGAGCTCCACAAGCAGACGGGTGAGATGGTCTATGCCACCTTGGCAGATAAGACCTTGATAAATTATAGGCTGCAAAATAGCTTAAACAACATTGCAGCACAGCTTGAGTTGGAGAGGGCATCCTCTCAAGCTAAGGACAACAGAATCAAGGCATTGGAGGAGATTATTATAGATTTTGGGCATGATCCCAATGATGTTAAGGCCATACAGGAGGTCCTTAAACTAAGGGATGCAGATATAGCTGCAATTAAGAAGAAGATGAAGATCCCACCAACTCTACATCCACAAACAGATGAAGTTTCCCAGCAGAGGCAACAAAAGGATGTCACTGCATTATTGATGACTTTATATAAGGAACTGGTAGAAACACAGGAGAAGCTGCAGGACACAGAGACAACTTTAGAAGCAGCACTACAAAGAAGGGAGGCAGGGCAATCTTCCAAGCCACCCACAGAATCAATAGACCTTGAGGAGACCCCTCAAGGTACTGCCCCTCCAAAACAACAGGCACCAGAAATAGCACCAGCCACTACAGCACCGGCCACTACAGCACCAACAACAGAGCAGGCCGAGAGCCTGGACATGCAGAAACTAAGGCAAGAACTTCAGGTGCTAGAAGCTCAGATGTCGGAACTCAATCAAGCCAAGGAAAGCTTAGCAAAGATAAATGAGAAATATGATAAGTCTAAGCAAAATGTGGCTGAGAGGGAGAGATAAGTAAAAGCTCTGAAGAAGACAATTGCACAGCTAGAAAAAGAGCTCAGTTTTGAGAAGGTTACAGCAGAGCTTAAGCAGGTGATTTGGACTGCTATTGGGCAATCAATAACCAACCAATGGGAGTACATTGATGCCATTTATGAGCAAGTGGGACTCATTGGCAGGGCTAGAAAAGAGCTTCAAAGAGCAAGAAACTCCCTAGGCAACATGGCAGACCTTGCCCCCAGGATGATTGAGGTCCTCAACTATAGGACAAGTTCCCAGCTGGTGAAAATGGGAATTGGTAATAGGACTGAAACCATTTCCCTGATCAAAAGAGCCACAACAATGAAGAATTTAATCCAAACCCTGGACAGGAGAATCCAGGATATGCAAGCGGATATAAACAAGTTTCAGAACAGGTTCGCAGCCCTGCAGGACAGAGGGCTCCCCAGCTTGCTAGAATCAGGGAAATTACTCTCTCACGAAAAATATATCAAGAGGGTAAGCACTTTTGCAGCAATTCAGATTGCTGAGACACCAGGAACATCTTCAGCAGGCCCAGTAACAGGGCAAATTCTTTTTGAAAAGTTAGATAATTTGTTTTTTATTAGAAATGAAGTTTCACATCTGTTTGATGAGCCCCCTCATTTCTACAAGTATACAGAAGCTGATGAGACCTTAGGGTCAATTTTGAGGCATCAGCTTCCCGCTCCAGACACATGGCAAGATTTGATAAAGTTACTTTTAAATCAAAGTTGAGAAGAGTAAATCTTTTATTAAAAGGTTTATATTACATATACAGGAGGATAAAAGCCATGACAGCAAATATGAAGACGCTGAGCCAACTCAGCACAGGTACTCGGCATCAACAGCAACATCAACAGGTACAGGTGGCAGGGCCAAGAAGATACAAAAATCAGAGTGGCAGAGCACTTCATATTACATTTATGATAAAGCCGCGCAGCTGACTCCGCAGTGCCCAAAGGTCAAAGATTTATCCTGACAGGAGTTAAAAGCTTTTAAAGATCATTTATGTTTGCATTTACTTCTCATCTACTCTCCTTGTACAAGTGTAAGAGATATTTTCCTCTCAGATGACTCAATACCTGAGATATTTTTGTATCAAAACTCTATATATTCCCCCTCGCGTTTGTTTAGAGGGGTTGGACTCCGGATGTAAAGAAGCTCTCGTTTCCTCTTCTGTTGCTCTTACACTGTGAAGATTCAGGCAACTAATAGAAAGAACAATGGGATTTCTTCAGATATTGTTTCTCATGATGATCTACTGGTGTGTGGCTTAAAAATACAGGATTCCCGTGTACTCCATGGCTCAATAAGTTTCCTTACTCCTTTTGTTATGATTATGTTTGCCATACTTTCTTGTATCTCTCACGTTTCCCACACATATTCGATTCTCTGAATAGCTAGTAAAAATAATAACCCAGGTTTTAATCTTTGATTACCCTGAGTTCAATTCTAGCTGTTTGTATATGTTTTCTTCAGTTATGGTACTTAAAGAGTAATTCTTCAATGCTACCTTTAATACTGTATCATCACTAGAGAATGTTATTCCAGGAATTCAAGAAATTGCTCCCAGATAACATACCTCTTTCACACCAGTCAACTTAAGTAAAGAATTCTTCATTGCTTTTTTGCTAAGTTGTTTCCATTTTCGCCTCTCGATCTTTATAGGTTGTGTCACAGAATACATACAGGCCCTGTATTCATCCCACACTTCAGTCAAAACCTCATGGGAACAGTAGTCCAAGACCCCATTGCCCAATGGATTAGTTACCTCTAAAGTCAGACATTAAAAGCTATCAGAAGCATCCATCCTCCCAATCAAACACAAAAACAACCAAAAATGCACTCCATAACTAGCCTGAAACCTTCACTGAAAGCAGTGACATGACTAATAGAGAGAGCCCTCTCTGACTACAGCTGGGCTAGAAGATGTAGCCCAAAGATTGGTTAGTGGTTACCCCGGCCGTATCCTCTCTGGAGTCAAAGAGGACAACCTGGGTGTTAACATAAATGGCGACTCCACTAGGGAGTTTAGGATTTAAAGTCTAAAAATCAGTCAAGAAGCTTTCAGAACTGCTCCCATATAAACATTTGCAGCTTGAAGGTAGAGCTGATTCAGACATCATACCTAACACGGAAGCCTACAAATCCCTCCAGAACATCCTGACCAGTCCTTGCTATACTCTGTGCTATGCAAAGTTTTCACAAAATCCAAAAGGAATAGCTCAGAAACTGGCTCCCAAGAGGAATTTTCAGCATACTAGGGCCAATCCTGATCCTAATCCCCCGTCCATCTTTCAAAACCCCAATACAATCCCCAAGTTTGTCAGGAACCAGCAAAAACAAGATCAACTTGCTGACATTAGTCCACAGCCTAAGCATCCTAACCCCATCTCCACTCCTGTCAAAGTCCTATTTCGTTCCACCCCTAATTCACCTAGCTCCCCGTCAACATCTCAAAGTTCCCCACCCATTCCTTCTTCTCCCACACAAGTTGTTCCATTCCACACTGTCATACCCCCCATACCTGTTACCCCTGTGATATCTGTCGTTCCTCTTGTCCCAGTTCTCCTAGTTAATCCTCAGAATCCAGTAAATATGGCCAGATATGCACCTCTGCAACTACCTGCCAATCCAGTGGCCTTACCTCAAGATTATCAAGCCAAAATTTCATACTTTGACTCCACTGGTCCTTATTCAGCCATTCAACATGCTAAAAGAATGCAAGATCATTTTGAAAATTATGAGATAGATGATGAAACTGTGAGGATGAGAATATTTGTCCAAAGCTTGACAGGGGATTTGCGAACATGGTTTAGATCACTTCCTGCAAACAGCATCACAACCCATGATGAACTTTACCAATCCTTCACAAATAGGTGGGAGAAGAAGAAGGACCCTTTACATATACTTGGTGAGTATGATATGATTAAAAGAGGTCCTCAAGAGACAGTTTTGGAATACTGTGCTAGGTTCAACAATGTCTACAATGCTATACCTCAAAATCTAAGACCTCCCCCGGATTTGGCCTTATACAAATTCCCAGATGGATTTGACCCAGATATGGCTTATCAATTGAAAGAAAGAGCCCCTCAAACCCTCGAAGAAGCTCAGCGAGTTGCTGTAACGGTTGAAGCAAACCTGATTGCTAAGAGGAATAGGGCTAAAGTAGAAAAGAGAGTTGCATTTAAGGAAGAACCCTCAGTCTTAGACCAGAAGTTGGATGCAATAATTTCTGGTATGAAAAGGCTAGGTGATAGGGTAGAATCTGTGGAAAGAAAATCTTCATGGGAAGCACCACCAAATAACCCGAACAGGGCTCCAAACTTTAGGAGGAACCAAAACCCTAGTGGGAGCAAAGGCAACAATGATCCTGAAATAAGACCACCATTTCAAGAAAACTATGCTGAAACATCCACATCATAGGAACAAGCGGAGGACACTCATATCCACCTAATGGGCCTTGATAATAAGCACCAAGTCTTTTTGAGCCAAGAGGATCATGATGAAGAAAATACTAAACAATTTCAGACAAAATCAGGGGAATCATTTGACTTCAAACAAGGTTATGACACTGCTGTTTATGAGGTTCATAAACAATAAAAACTAAGGAGTAGGACTGTGAATATATCACAACCTGAGAAAACCAAAGACAAACTACAGCCTAAAAGTGCCATAGTAACCGAACCAACGAACACAACTGATTCACCCACAAGAGAAGTAATTATTGAAGATATCATTGAACAAATGCCAAATTCACAAGCTCCATCATTTGAATATTCTAAACCAAACAAAGGGTCTCAAGAGGTGATCAACAAGAATAAACCTCAAAATCAAGAAGAAACCTCAGCAGACAAAGGAGGCAGGCTCACCCATGCTGCTAAAACACAAACTGAAAAACCCTTTGACCTAGAAACTGAAATTGGAAAACTAAAAATAGCCATACCTCTAGCAGAGCTAGCTAAGAATGACATTTACAAACAGCAGATTCAGAGATCTCTCCAACTCACTCATAAAAAAAACAAAGACAATGTGGATAATGTTAATGTGTTGGATGACACCCCTGAATTGCTCTTTGGCCCTGAAGTTGATGGAAAATTAGCAGACTCTGGAATCCTACCTTTCTATGTTAGCCTGCATGTGCATGACAAAATATTACACAATGCAATGTTTGACTCAGGTGCATCTCATAATTTAATGCCAAAATCTGTAATGGAAAGGTTGAATTTGGATATTACTAGACCATACAAGGACCTTTTTTCGTTTGATTCTAGTCAGGTCAAGTGTCTAGGCTTGATAAAGGACTTATGTGTGTCTTTAGTCCAATATCCAAACAAAACAATCCTAATGGATGTAGTTGTTGCTGATATTCCACCCAAATATGGGATGTTACTGTCAAGATCATGGGGAACTAAACTTCAAGGGTCTCTTCAACTAGATATGTCCTATGCTACTATTACAGTCTTTGGTCAGCCCAAGAGATTGTATAGAGAGTCATTGATGAAATACATGGTCAGTAGCACAGAGAAGCCTCAAAATTTTCCCATATATGCTGTCCACTCTGACATAGACTCATACATCCTTTTCAATGACAATATAGGCAACAAAAACAATGAACAAGTCCAGATAATTAAAACAAGTCGACCTGTTGAACAACAAGATCCTGATATACAAACATTGACTGAATCAAACAATGAAAACATTCAAGACCACAAAACAAACAACTGGGAAACCATTATACTTGAAAAGGATAATAAAAAAATGGTTCCTTTAGAAAACAAAACAATTCCACCAAATGAGAAGGAAGTCATGCAGACTAAAGCAAAAAATCAGCCTACACTCCAACTCACAAATCCTTGCCACACAGACATTATTCAAAACCCCCTAGAAAAGGAGTCTCTATGGTTCCTAGAATTTGATGGATCAGTCAACAAGTTAGGGGCAGGAGCAGGAGTGTGGGTGCACAACAAAGAAAGCAGTTATGCAGAAGGTAGAGCCTACAGACTAAACTTCAGGTGTACTAACAATATGGCTGAATATGAGGCCCTTCTATTAGGCCTCAAGTTGATCCAAACCCTACAAGCTACAAAAGTATCAATCCTAGGGGATTCGGACCTGGTCATCCAACAAGTTAAGGGCAATTTTGTTATCAAAGACAATAGACTCAGATCATACAGAGCCGTGGCTACTGAGCTGCTTAAGTCTCTTGTTGAATTCCAAGTCACCAAAGTTCCTAGGTCACAGAACCTGCATGCTCATAGTCTAGCAATGTTTGCAAGTACTTGCAAGCTACCCTTTGACCCCCATCATCATTTCACAGCTGAGGTAAAACACAGGCCATCAGTCCCAAATAACATAAAAGACTGGCAAGTATTTGACAATGATATACAAATCAAAAACTTTCTGAATTCACAAGAAGAATTTTCAGGTCTGAGAATAGACACAGAGCCAGCAAGTCAATCGCAAATACTTCAGTCAGAAAATCAATCACAAATACACGGTGAACATAACAGTCAGGTGTTCTCACCCAAAACAGCCAATCAAATGCTACATCCTACAATTTTCAACCAGTACAACATTCAACAAATCCAAAAAATTGAACATGAAGAGACACCTGAGGATGAAACTGAGGTGATACAGTTGAAGAACAATTTTCTGCCCATAGGCTTAGCTCCATTGGAAGATATTTTTGATTCTAATGATGTCCCCAATAAACCAAAATTTGAACCCCTAAATACTACCATTGAAGAACATAACATAGGGACAGTCCAACAGCCTAAAATCATAAAATTGTCAGCTGCATTACCACCTGATCAAAAGCCCAAATACATTGACCTTTTTAAGGAGTTTCAAGATGTGTTTGCATGGAGTTATGAGGACCTCAAATCCTATGACACCTCTGTGATTCAACACACAATTCCTCTACAGCCAAATCAGAAGCCCTTCAAACAAAAACTCAGAAGGATCAACCTTATACTCCTCCCAGCAATGGAGCAGGAGGTACAAAAAATGTTCAAAGAAGGCATCATAGCACCAATTAGATTCTCTGATTGGGTTTCTAATCTGGTGCCCACAAGGAAGAAAACTGGGGAAATCAGACTCTGTGTTGACTTAAGAAACCTCAACCAAGTATCACTAAAGGATAACTACCCTCTACCAAAGATGGATCACATCTTGCAGAGAGTGGTAGGGGCTTCAAGAATCTCCTTGCTGGATGGCTTTTCAGGCTTCAACCAGATTCTAGTCCATCCTGATGACCAGGACAAAACTGCATTCACTACCCCATGGGGAACCTTTAAATATGTCAAAATGCCTTTTGGTTTGAAAAATGCAGGGGCTACTTTCCAAAGAGCAATGGATATTGCTTTTGCCAAAGAAATTCATGACTTCCTAGTCATCTATTTGGATGACCTTACACCATTCTCAAAATCAGACCAAGAACACATAAATCATCTGAGACAGATCTTTCTAAAATGTAGAAAATATGGAATCTCTTTGAATCCCAAAAAATTCATTTTTGGTCTAGAGGAAGGGAAATTACTAGGACACATTATCTCCAAGGACGGTATTAGAATTGACCCAGACAGAATCCAAGCCATCCAACACATGCCCCACCCCAGGAATATAAAAGAATTACAAGCCTTTTTGGGGAAAATTAACTTTTTGAGAAGATTTATCCCAAACTTAGCTGAGCTTAGCAGATTGCTTAACAACATGCTGAAAAAGGATTCCAAAGTTAAATGGACAGTGGATGCTAAACAAGCCTTCGAAAGCATCAAATTTGCTCTTACCCAAACCCCTGTCCTAACTAGCCCTCAGTTTGATAGAGACTTCATCATATTCTCCTTTGCTTCAGAACACACAATTGCTGCAGTTTTACTACAGAAAGATGATCTAGGAAATGAAAACCCCATAGCTTTCTTTAGCAAAGCCCTAAGAGATGCACCCCTCAAGTATCAGATCATGGAAAAACAAGCCTATGCTTTGGTCAAGGCTATTAAGGACTTTAGGATTTATATCCTCTATTCCCATGTAATTGCCTATGTGCCAAGCCCAATTGTCAAAGATATACTTACACAAGAGAACTTGGAAGGCAGAAGAGGCAAATGGATAGCAAATATTTTGGAATTTGACATAGAAATAAAACCTACAAAGCTCATAAAAGGGCAGGGCTTAGCCAAATTGATGTCTGAAACAAATTTCCAAGCTCTAGATATTAACCAACTAGACAGTGAACAGGAGCTGGCGACTCCAAAGATCAATGTAGCCTTTGAGTAATCCCCTTGGTATTCTGATATCTGCTATGTGTTGCAAAACCTGTGTGCTCCCCCAGGACTGTCTAGAACTAAGAGTAGGTTTGTAAAAATGAAAGCCTTAAAGTTCTGTGTCATGGAAGAAAATCTGCTTTGGAGGAATCATGAGGGCATCTTGCTAAATTGCCTGATTGAAAGTGAGGCCAACAGAATCATGGAAGAATTCCATGCAGGAGACTGTGGCAGACACCTATACTGGAAATCCACTGTGAACAAGATACTAAGAGCTGGATACTACTGGCCCACCATTTTCACTGATATCAAGAGATTTACTACTGCATGTCATAAATGTCAAGTATTTGAAGGAAAAAGACAATTGCTGCCACTACCTCTTAGACCTATTGCAACAGAGAGACCATTTCAGCAATGGGGCTTGGATTTCATTGGAGAAATCAATCCCTCCTCTTCAGGCCAGCACAGATGGATTCTGATAGCAACAGACTACTTTACAAAGTGGATTGAAGCAATCCCATGCAGACAAGCAAATGACTCTACCATTATACAATTCCTGGAGACAAATATTCTGGCTAGATTTGGATGTCCTGACAAGATAATAACAGATAATGCTGCTGCCTTCAGATCTAAAAATATGGTCCATTTCTGTCACAAATTTCATGTTACTTTGGGCCACTCTACAGCATACTATCCCCAAGGCAATGGGCTGGCAGAATCATCAAACAAAAGTTTGGTAAATATGATCAAGAAAATATTAGAAGAGAACAAGAAAAATTGGCACAAGAAACTAGTCAATGCCTTATGGGCAGACAGGTTAACAACCAAGAGATCAATTGGGGTCAGCCCATTTGAGTTAGTCTATGGTTTAGAGGCCAAATTCCCCTCATCACTAGGAATTCCTGCTATGAAGATACTTCAAGAAAGCCAAGCTGAGCCTAATGATATGCAAAGAAGAGTAAATCAGATTGTATGTTTGCAGCAAACCAGGGAAGAAGTTTACAACAGAGTCCAAGTTCTACAAGAAAAGCTAAAGAAGGCTTTTGATAGAAGGACCAAGGCTGAGAATTTCAACATAGGGGACAAGGTCCTCAAGTGGGATTCGAGGAGAGAGAGTAAAGGAAAGAATGGGAAGTTTGATTCCCTTTGGAGAGGACCATTCCTCATACAAGCAGTACAAGGAAACAATACCTATTTCCTTGAAAATATGGACAATACTGACCTAGATGAAGGCCCTGTCAATGGCAGGATGCTCAAGCACTATTTTGACTACCTTCCATGAATGCAGCTGGCCTGCTCTTGTACAGAGGTTGATTGTATAAAGACTCTGTATCTATTGTATATATTGTTATGCCCAAAGCATAATATATAAGGTCATTTCAAAAGATAGTTCCAGATAACAAGAAGAATTGAAGCACATTCTGTATCTCAGTGCATCAGCTTACATTTTGAGGAATCTATGGTGACAGAAATCCAAAGTTTCGGAGAAGTAGCCAAAGAACCTAGGCACACTGACCTGCTGTTCTTGGTCTTTCAGGAGAAAAACCATCCCCATGTGGAGCCACTGTTGGATACCTATACCAATAGGTTTCATATTTCATGATTGGCAAAAATAAGTGCCAAATATGCTCCATTTTGCTGTCACAAAGGTTTCATATTTACAAGAGAAGAAGGTGTATATAGGCCTGCATTTTTACAAAAAGTTTATGGATGACCCAACAGTCTAATCTGGATCATGCCATGTTTTCAATTTATGTTGTAGAATAGAGAATGAAATCTGTCCAAACTGTTTAATCTTGGCAGATCACTAGCTAGGTAGAGAAAGGAAGGTTCCCAACTGCTTAATCTGGGACCTTGGAAGGAATAAGGGTTGTATTAGATAGGAAATGAAAGCAAAAAGCCAATGAAAAGAAAAGGCATTCAAAGGGTTTGCAAGTCCAAGTGCACCCTCCAAGAAGGAACAAAAGATGTTAGGAGAACTAGTTGGGTAGGTAGATGGGTTGCAGAAGTGGTGTCTCTTTCAAGACCAAAGTTGCTGAAACATCTACAGCAAGAGCAACACACTGGAGCATGACTAACTTCCTTGTTTTCATCTGTATATCACTCATTACTAACACTCTTTCCCAATCTGCACAGAGCACAGAAATTCATATCTTTGACATATTCTTATGGCTTTAAGAAGCCACATTTCTTGTGCAAAAATCTTTTCATTTTGATCTACTCTTGATTCCAAGTTATTTTCAAAGAAAACTTGGTTGAACTAGCCCTCATCCACATGTTCCCTCCATATTAACAACTAACTCTATTACTTAGCCCCCTATATCCCACTATCCCTATTATTATAAACACCATGGTGTATAAACCCCACAATGTATAAATATCCCCTCCTTGGCACTATAGCCATAATGTTCACTCCCTGGGACTTGAATTGACATCTGGTCAAGGTCAAGAACCCATGTTCAACCTTTTGCTCCATCTCAACCGGTTTCCCTACCCAAAAGTTCCATTTTCTCCTTAAAAATCTTTGAAAAACCTTCTAATCCCCTAAAAACCACCCAAGGGAGGAAAAAACTATAAAAATATCCTTCTCCCGCCTTATCCTAAGGTCGAGAGCCAATTTACCCTGTTTTTCGTTGTATAAATTACATTGGACCCCTTTCCCTATAGTCTCTGCCTCCATAAAACTTTATACCCAAACCTTGCATAAAACCCGAAAATTTCATGTTTTCCTAAGGTTGGTCGATTAAATCACTTTTGCAAAGAAAATTATAAAAACCCCCGAGAAAGTATTTGGCACATGGAGGGGCCCGTCGGTCGCAAATGGCTGAAAAATATTATTTTTTAAAAAAACCCGCCTGTTGGCCATTATCTTCCGTGCGGATCACCCGTCCGATGACCTTCAGATGGCGCCTGGTCCAGATCTACGACACACAATGTTTTCGGGCAATCCCGACGTCCGAAGGTTAATGAAGGCAGGCGTTAAGGGCTCGAGCAAGTTGATCGCCCGACAACCGTTGGATCGCGCGCTTCCAGATCGACAGCCCTCGTCAATATCGGAGCACCCTACACGTCTGACAGATACCTTCCGATATCTGTCAGACGCTTGCGTCACGCGGGGACAGTTGTCGCACCCAAATCCCATCGGAGCAGCGTCTGACAGTTTCTTCACCGTACAGGAAGGGCCGCGATATGGTGACACCTGTCCCGCCCACGTCCTCGTCCCGCTGCCGTGCACGTCACTGCCACATCCGCTCACCTCGTCCCTCATTCGCCCACCTGGCCACCACCTCATCGCCCCCGTGGACCGGTCTTAGGCCGCCACGTCACCCGGTGACGTCTTGCTGACGTCATCCGACCCGGGCCCTCATGCTGACGTCATGCTGACGTCATCCAAAAAGCGCGCCAAATAACTATAAAGCCAAATTTTCCTGTTTTTTCGCTAATTTCACTGTTTTTCTGAAGAAAGCGTTGTTCTGCCGTTTGCATGCACTCCACGACAACTGCGCCATCAACCACCCTGCGACCATTTGCAAAGCTCAGACAGCTAACCCAACTGCAACCTCACCTCAAGCTACTGTCAAACAGGTATTTGAGTCTTCATCCTCCTTTGAACTAGTTTTTTCTCAATTTCTCGTAAAATCCACCATAGGAAGCCATAGGATTGAAAATTCACCGGAAAACCAGCTGTAACCTACCTCTGTTCGACAGTTTAGAGTTGAAAAACAGTGGTGGATACCTCATTTAGACTGCAATTTCTGGTAAAACCCTGCCCGGTTCGCGCAATCGTGAACTCACAGCATTGCTCCCAAATTGTCAAAGAAATCCTGTCAAATGTGTAAAGGCCTCCTCAGAGAATTCAAACACTGGTTATAGTTGTCTGTGCACGAACCTTGCTGGTTTCTGCCCCCCTCAATTTCGCCATTTCAATTGACAAACTCAGCATCTCAAGAAATACTTGAGGTAGACATGGCTGCCCCTGCAGGATTAGCAGCCCTCAATGTCACTCCCCTAAATGCTCCTCAGAGAGAGCTGGACTGGCAAGACTTTGCAGATTTAGATTACCAGATCTCAGAAGACTCCCCCTCCAGATGTACATTTCACATCCATTTGTTAAATGAATTCAGGGCTAGGCACAGGGATGGGACTGATATCCTAGGCATTTGGGAGTCCTCCCTCCCAACTTTTAAAATGCCCCAAGTCAACCAGTTCCCTGACCTTCTCTATTTATGTGCTGGTGGTTATGATCCAACACAGAGGGCAGTAATGAATCCTCAAGGTGAGATTGTATTTTACACTACCCCTCAGGCCATCAGGGATATGGTCCAATTCAAAACTCAAAGGAAAATCATTCCTTTATCCCTGCTGGACCTAATCAATCAAGGGTCCAAGATACTTACAAAGACAGAGATCCTGAAGCTGAACCAACTATTCATTCGGAAATCTGATACAGTGCTACACCCTCCTATTTTTGATGGCTACTTGAATCAACTTGGCCTGGACCTAGCCTATATGATAAGCTCAGTACTGGGGTACAAGTCAATGGAATTCATAGAGGAAACTGTGCTAGTCATGATGACAATGTTTTCTCCTGGTAAGGCCCCAATCTGCTATGACTATGCCACATACATCTCTGACAAGATTCATGAGCAATTCTTGCACCTGTCCAGGGAGAGAGTGTTCAGATACACTTCATACATTTATCACCTTATTCTCTATTACCAACATGAGAAATTCTCTTTTGAGATTAAGAGAACTGATGCTGCAGGAAACCCAAGATCAGTGGTGTACTGGAGCTCAATCTTCCATGTCCAACCATACTCACCCTATACATACTGTGAGTTCATAGATTTGTTCATCCATCCGGCCCTGTCTCTGTTCATGACAGAACCTCCTCCAAGACTCACTGATGAAATGCAGAGGATATTGCAACTATCCACTGCCTATGGCATAGGAGACTGGTATTTCTACCAGCATCACACAGTGATTAGAATATATGGATGTGAGCTGAGGCCTTTCAGACTGCCCAGGTTTGTGCCCATGAGGCTCTTTGCCCTGGAATACTTCAGACAATTCGGCAATGCCGATCAAATCCACTTTGCAGGGAGAGGCAAGAAGGCACAACTCAAAGTAAAAAACCAGTTGGGGCATTTTGTTATGAACAAAAGAGGGGTGGATAGAGGCAAAGAGAATGTTGGAATGCCTTGGCTTAACACAAAGCTTCCTTTGGAAACCATATGACCCCAATGGCTTTATATCCCGGAGGAGACAAAAATACAAACTCTCCAACTATGAGCATGATAGCATGCTCCACATATCGAGACATGCCAACCAGCCAAAATGGAGGGAAAACACCTTGATAGAGCCTGTGTCTCAAGAAGAGCTAGTTGAGAGGGCTAGTAGACATTTGTTGAAAATGGCTGACTTGGAATGTCCTTCTCAGGTGCCTGCTCTAACAAGCTCTCACATAACAGCACCAGCCTCCTCATCTGCAACATTTCAAAAGGCAGCACAGACCTCAGCTCAAGAACAAAGCAAGGGAAAGGACATAGAAATGCAGGAAAAAGAGAACCAACAGGGCCAACAGGGCCATCAACAGCAACAAACTGATCAACAGGATTAGGAGACACAAAGAGCAGAAGGCCAGGCAGCTACCCAAGAAAAGATAACCAGCATGGCGCCTCCTAGACAGGATTCTAGGGTAGACTCTTCTGTCCTCCAAACCCCTCAGAGGGAGGACACCAACAGGAAAAGGGAGAGGGACACCCCTCTCACAGAAGGTCCAGATAAAAGGCAGAGGCTCAATCCATTCTCAGAATAAGAAATGCAAAGCCTTGAGACCTCTGCCAGCTCATTGCATCAGGAGCAGGATAAGGCAGCACTTGGGGAGGTCAGCTCCTCAGGACAAGACAAGAATAAAGCTACAAGCATAAAGGAGCAGTTCAAGGACGCCAAGAGGAGGAGTGAGCCAATCAAAATTAAGCTTTATAATCATTTATTAAATATGGCTCCTGCAAACCAACAGAGATTAATGGTTGCCTTTGATGTGCAAGAAGGCAAAATGACTATGAGCCATTTTGCCCCTACAGTGCAGCAACCTCAAACAGCTGCAGATTACATAAGGACTAATCTCGAAGTCCTTTCAAAAGACATCCACCCCATGGACCAAATAGAACTCCACAAGCAGACGGGTGAGATGGTCTATGCCACTTTGGCAGATAAGACCTTGATCAACTAGAGGCTGCAAAACAGTTTGAATAACACGGCAGCTCAGCTTGAGTTGGAGAGGGCATCCTCTCAAGCCAAGGACAACAGGATCAAGGCATTGGAGGAAATAATTATAGAGTTTGGGCATGATCCCAATGATGTTAAGGCCATACAGGAGGTCCTTAAACTAAGGGATGCAGACATAGCTGCAATTAAGAAGAAGATGAAGATCCCACCAACTCTACATCCACAAACAGATGAAGTTGCCCAGCAGAGGCAACAAAAGGATGTCACTGCATTATTGATGACTCTATATAAAGAGCTGGTAGACACACAGCAAAAGCTGCAGGACACAGAGACAACACTAGAAGCAGCACTACAAAGGAGACAAGAAGGGCAGTCTTCCAAGCCGCCCACAAAAACAATAGACCTTGAGGAGACCCCTCAAGACACCATCCCTCCAAAGCAACAGGCATCAGAAACAGTTTCAGCCACTACAGAGCCAGCCACTATAGCACCACCAACAGAAAAAACTAAGAGCTTAGACATGCAGAAACTAAGGCAAGAACTTCAGGTGCTAGAAGCTCAGATGACAGAGCTCAACCAAGCCAAGGACAGCTTAGCCAAAATAGAAGAGAAATATGATAAGTCTAAGCAAAATGTAGCTGAGAGAGAGAGAGAAGTGAAAGCTCTAAAGAAGACAATTGCAGAGCTAGAAAAGCAGCACAATTTTGAGAAAGTGACAGCAGAGCTCAAGCAAGTGATTTGGACTGCCATTGGAGAATCAATAACTAACCAGTGGGAGTACATTGATGCTATATATGAACAAGTGGGACTCATTGGCAGGGCTAGAAAAGAGCTTCAAAGAGCAAGAAACTCCCTAGGCAACATGGCAGACCTTGCCCCCAGAATGATTGAGGTCCTCAATTATAGGACAAGTTCCCAGCTGGTGAAAATGGGAATTGGTAATAGGACTGAAACCATTTCCCTGATCAAAAGAGCCACAACAATGAAGAATTTAATCCAAACCCTGGACAGGAGAATCCAGGATATGCAAGCAGACATAAACAAGTTTCAGAACAGGTTCGCAGCCCTGCAGGACAGAGGGCTCCCCAGCTTGCTAGAATCAGGGAAATTACTCTCTCATGAAAAATATATCAAGAGGGTAAGTGCTTTTGTAGCAATTCAGATTGCTAAGACACCAGGAACATCTGCAGCAGGCCCA
Source organism: Pinus taeda (assembly GCA_000404065.3). Classification (NCBI taxonomy): domain Eukaryota; kingdom Viridiplantae; phylum Streptophyta; class Pinopsida; order Pinales; family Pinaceae; genus Pinus; species Pinus taeda. Next base: position 21,358 of record APFE031054338.1, read on the forward strand.
TTAACAGGGCAAATTCTTTTTGAAAAGTTAGATAATTTGTTTTTTATTAGAAATGAAGTTTCACATCTGTTTGATGAGCCCCCTCATTTCTACAAGTATACAGAAGCTGATGAGACCTTAGGGTCAATTTTGAGGCATCAGCTTCACCCTCCAGACACATGGCAAGATTTGATAAAGTTACTTTTAAATCAAAGTTGAGAAGAGTAAATCTTTTATTAAAAGGTTTATATTACATCAAAAGGGAGGATAAAAGCCATGACAGCAAATATGAAGACGCTGAGCCAACTCAGCACAGGTACTCGGCATCAACAGCAACATCAGCAGGTACAGGTGGCAGGGCCAAGAAGATACAAAAATCAAAGTGACAGAGCACTTCATTCTATATTTATGATAAAGCCGCACAGCTGACTCCGCAGTGCCCAAAGGTCAAAGATTTATCCTGACAAGAGTAAAAGGCTTTTAAGAAGCATTTATATTTGCAATTACTTCTCATCTACTCTCTTTGTACGAGTGTAAGAGATTTTATCCTCTCAGATGACTCCATACCTGAGATATTTTTGTATGTAACCTTTATATATTCCCCCTCGCGTTTGTTTAGAGGGGTTGGACTCCGGATGTAAAGAAGATCTCGTTTTCTCTTCTGTTGCTCTTACACTGTAAAGATTCAGGCAGCTAATACAAAGAACAATGGGATTTCTACAGATATTGTCTCTCATGATGCTCTGCTGGTGTGTGGCTCAAAGTTGCAGGATTCCTGTGTATCTCATGGCTCAATAAGTTTTCTCATGGCTCTTTATTTCACCTGTGATCATCGTTATTTCATATGTCTTTCATGCTTTCTACACATTTGAAAGTCTAGGTAGTAAAGAAAAAGAATAGTCTCAAGATTTGGTCATTGGCCACCCTGAGCTCAATCTAAGCTATCTTATATGTTTTCTTCTGAAAAGTATTTAAAGAGTAATTCTTCACTGCTACCTTTAATACTACCACATCACAGTGCGTTGTTGTTTTAGGAATTCAAGTAATTGATCCTAGATAACAAACCTCTCTTACAATATTCAGCTTAAGTAAAGAAATCTTAATTGCTCTTTGCTGGTTGTTTCCACCTCACTCTCACTACTTACATTTTGTTTCATGGAATACACACAGGCCCTGTATTCATCCCACACTTCAGTCAAAACCTCATGGGAACAGTAGTCCAAGACCCCATTGCCCAATGGATTAGTTACCCCTAAAGTCAGACATTAAAAGCTATCAGAAGCATCCATCCTCCCAACCAAACACAAAAACAAACAAGAGTGCACTCCATAACTAGCCTGAAACCTTCACTGGAAGCAGTGACATAACTAATAGAGAGAGACCTCTCTGACTACAGCTAGGCTAGAAGCTGTAGCCCAAAGATTGGTTAGTGGTTACCCCGGTCGTATCCTCTCTGGAGTCAAAGAGGACAACCTGGGTGTTAACAAGATCTACAAAGACCATTTGAGATCCAAACTGATGCCAGTGACTATGCCATGGGAGCAGTGTTGACACAGCACGATCAACCCATATGTTATCATTCTGAGACTTTTAATCCTGCAGTAGTTAACTATCCTACATATGATAAAGAATTGTATGCATTAGTTCAGAGTGTAAAAAAGTGGAAACATTACTTAATGGGCAAAGAAACAGTAATACATACTGATCATCAGCCACTTCAATACCTACACTCCCAAATTAAGTTACAGCAATCAAGACATTACAGATGGATGGGTTTTCTACAACAGTTTCATTTAGTCATCAGATATAAAAAGGGCATACATAACAAGGTTGTAGACATGTTATCTAGACCCATTATAAATGCATTTACCATACTTAAGAATAATTCTATGCTACATGAAAGCTACATAGAACAGTATGCTCAGGACATGGACTTTAAAGATGTATATGCAACTTTGATTCAAGGCAAAAGAATAGAAGAATTGGACTATCACATGAAGGATTGACTCTTATATCATTGTGGGAAACTCTACATTCCACAAACTGAGAGAGTAAAGATAATTAGGGAAGCACACACTTCTCTGATATCAGGTCACTTTGGGGTAAGTAAAACAGTTGCCCAACTGCAAAGGTTCTGCTATTGGTCGAGAATGAGTGAGACAGTTTCTAGATATGTAAAGGGATGTGCTATGTGTGCGAAAAGCAAGCCTAGCAACATAAAACTAGGCTTGTACACTCCATTGCCAGTTCCTTCTCACCCTTGGGAAAGAATTTCCATGGATTTTTTTGGAGGACTGCCTAAATCTAGGAAATTTCATGATTATCTAGATGTTGTTGTGGATAGGTTTAGCAAAATGTGTATCTTGATACCTTGTAGTAAATAGATTACAGCTGAACAAACTGCAAAATTGTTCTTTGAACATGTATGGGTTCATTTTGGATTACCCACTTCTATTGTATCTGATCGAGACACCCGATTTGTGGGGAAGTTTTGGTCAAGTCTATGGGAACTAATGGACACCAAATTAAAAGAAAATCATAGCTTTTCATCCACAAATAGATGGCTAGACAAAAGTAGTTAACAGGACAGTGATCCAGTTATTGAGAGGATATTGCAGCAAACACCCTAAGCTTTGGGATGAACACTTGTGTTATGTGCAGCATGCTTACAATAGAGCCAAACACTCTTCTACACAGAGATATCCTTTTGAGACCTGTTTTGGTTTCATACCAAGGTCTCCTTTGGATTTTGTCTTTGGTAAAGATACCATGGTTGATAGACACAGTGATATGGACAAGGCAACTAGGTTCATTGAACAGATCCAAGAGATCCACTAGGTAGTATAGGAACAGCTGGAAAAGAGCCAGGCCAAATACAAGGCTAGGCACGATAAGCATCGGATGGAGCATAGTTTTCAAGTTGGAGACCAAGTCTGGATGTATATCAGCAAGGATAGGATGCAAGGTGAAGGTTAAAAGCTAAAACCTATCAGGTATGGACCCTTCAGGATACTTGAGAAGATTGGTGAAAATGCTTTTCGCCTTGATCTACCAGCTTACATGGACATCTACTCAGTCGTAAATGTAGATTGCTTGAGGTTGTTTGAACCTTCAATGATTGAGGACCTTGAAGAGCAGATTCAATTACCTTCTGTTGATGACCTGCTACCTGAATATCTTAATAAATTACAGGAAGACACAATGTTGGGCAGGAAGGTAAGGACGATGCGCAGTGTACAAGTGGAGTACCTCAAGATTGGGCTCAAAGGTTCGAAGCCAAGCAGTGCGAAGTGGATTGAGATTGGACGAGTGAGAAAGAAATACCCTCACTTAGTCGATGCTTGAAAACCAACTTTTGGTGGTCCAAAAGCTCTTTCAGTGGGAAGGTCGTGATCCGAATTGGATCCATCAAAGACTGGCAAAGAACCATGACTGTATCAGGTCGGGATGAATCTCTAAAAATTCCAAAAACAATGATCAAAAACACCCTGAAACAGTGGCAATGGCAGCTAGTGTGGAACGACGAGGACCTCGGTCAAATCACGTTGACCGAGGCCCATGGAGACTGCGTAGGAGGTCAAAGTAGCCCATGGGAGCCCCGGATTGGGAAAAGGAGGTGATTTTTGATGTGTGATTAGCACCTAGCGCTAATCATGCATCACTGGGCGAACAGGGCCGAAATGGGGGAAGCCCAAACATTTGGACGCATGGCGAACCAGAGAACCGTGGGCGGGAAAGGCAAAAAGCACTAATCATACAAGACGGGACTGACACTTTGGAAATCAATGGTATTAATTAGGGCACCCTCAAACGGTAAACGGTTTTGGAGAAAGCGGAGCGATCCCACTTAACGATTGACGTGTGGTGGTGGAGGTGAGAGAAAATCGCCATTGATCACACGTTATTGGTCGAGCAGGTCAACAGGGCAGGACGTGCATATGACGTTGGATCTGGGGGACCCAGATCGGACGACTGAGATTGCACCCGATGGAGGAAGTGGAATCGACGAAGGATTAAGCTGTGTTTGTAAAGATTGAGGTCCGTTTGACCGCCACGGTGGAGGAAGAACGCATTCATGACGTAACTGAAGAAACGAACTGATGAGCAGGCTGGCACTATTCAGATGGGGACACGTGGCCACTCCCTAAGCATTCATGATGACGCCGAATAGGGAACTCCAAGCGCAGTTGCAGAAGGTGAATCAATAGAGGTGGAAGAGGAACCGGACGGGCATGGGGACGAATGGCTAAAAGCCATGAACAAAGACAGTCAAATGAAGTGGAAGTAGACACAGAAAGAGAGTCAACAGACGACAAAGGTGGAACAGTGAACCCAGAGAGGACTAAACACAGAGAACAACAAATAGAGCAGAAGAGACAGAGGGCCAAGCTGATCAATGACAGCATCGAGTACCAGAGATTGAAGATTCAATCCATCCCATAGAGGAATCTATCTGGACTGAGCATCATATTTGGCTCTATCCATTGTAGACCTGAAGGTCACAGACCTGGTAGGAGGAAGAAGAGTCTGTGCACTCCAGTGGCCTGGGAAATCCAAGAATCACCCTGCCAAGCAAACCTGCTTTCGGAGAACTCCCATCGAGTCCCTGCATTGTAATTCTCTACTTAAAGATGCAATAAAACAAGGCCACCACTGAAAGCTGGACCAGAGACGTAGCCCTGGAGAATAGGGTGAACTCCTTATTAAAATTTCTTGTGTCTTTGTGATTTCTTATTGTATTTCTCTGTTGTCTTTCCATTTAAATGTCTTTTGGCAATCTAATCGATCCGTTGCTTAAATAACACAGAACACACACCGACACATGAGTTTGTAATACCTTTTGTTTAATAAACCTTAAATTGGTGTCACTCATAGGGTGATTATCAAATCAATTTCCTCCTTGAAAATTCTTCTATGGTCAACCCTTCTTCATCATACTCAAAAGGATCCAAGTTTTCAATAACATCTTGACCTGATTTCTTTGTTGAATAGAGATTATGAAGCTTTTCCCAAAGAGCTTTAGTTTTTGAACATTGACTAAATTTTGATTTCACAGAATTTTGAAAAACATTCAAAATTACATTCATGGCCTTTGAATTTTACCTTTTAGCTTTGTCATTAGATGTGTCCCTAGAAACAATTGATTCCCATACTCCATGTGCCTGCAAATATACTTCTGTGCTAGATTCCCATATACAGTAATTATCTGAATCAAAATCATGGGTTGGTACACAATACTCACTTTCTTGGGATTTTGTTGTACCTATACCTTCCTTTGAAATCCTTGTAACCCACTTCTTTGACTTTCCCATCTCTATGCTCTGAAAATTGACTTCTAACGGTTAAGATGTTACAGAAGGAACCAAGCTCTGATACCAATTGTTGGAAAATAATGAGACAGAGAGGTGAATCAGTATTCCTTGTCAATTAACACTTTTAAATCATTTCAGAGCATTAGTTAATCTTCCATTATCATTAATGTTTATGCAGTAACAACAGTGAAAAAAAGAACACAGGAGGCACAAAAATTTTAGGCGGAAAACCCACTTCGGGCCAAAAACCACCGAATTATTTTCTAATAATTCTTTAATCTTCAAATCCAATTGAAAAGAAAGCTCCAACTTCCTAGAATCTAGAAAATCATTCTTCTCCAGCTCCCACTGGATGGACACTCCAACGCCCAAGATTCTTCAGTAGTCAATTGAACGGATGCCCCAACACCCAATAAGCTACAACTCACCCTAGCACCACCCTACCACCCTGAAGTTTTCACAGGCTTGAACCTATTGGTGACTTCATGCACTAGCCTAGCACCACATTACCACCCTATAGAAGAATAAAATAAGAATGGACTCCCATACCAGGGAAAATGGTCCACTTTACAATGATATAGAATGATGTAGAAGAAGGCGACACGCTATACCATAACCCCAACTATGACACAACCACCTAATGATTATCCTAGGCCTCCCGACACTGCCTATTCAACTCTTGGTAGATAGAAACTTGTACAACTTTTACAATGACTTTGTACAATGATACTTTTACAATGATTGTATGCAATGCTTCCCACTTGAAGACTTCATATGGTGAACTTCTTGCTGCTGTTCTGCACCTTGATTGCTACTCTTGTCATGCTACCATTCCTCACTCTTTAGAACATTATATTATGCATTTATTCTTCCCTTGATTAATATATAATACCTACAAAAGTCTTCAAGGAAATACCCGTGACATGATAATAGCAAAACTTACCTCATCTTGCAGCTCGCATATGTCAATGCTCAACAAAAACAACAAATTAGAATACAAAGAAACTAATGCAATTAAGAAATGAACATGCATATACAAAAGATACTTACTTGTAGCTTACCTTTGCTGCATCATTTTGCTGCACCTTTCTCTTTGCTGCCCTAGAAAGTCTGGTCCTTTGCACCCCTTGACAACACTTGATTTAGTTTTTCTAGCCTTCTAGGAGCACGATATTTAATCTGATGTATCTCTGTGATTTCAGATCCCCAATATGTGATCTTCTTTCTTGTATTATCCCTCCATGTCTTCTTTCCAATGCCATAGGTATGACCCAATTTGGACTCGTCAAGACAATGTTATACCCAATCTCTCACAATGACCTAATTATGGACTAGTTCAGTAGAGCGAACTTGTATGGCATGCCACGTGTCACTTTTCCTCATTCAGCTCTAAAATTGATACACAAAAAACTACAGTCCGTGCACTATCCACCACTTATTACATAATTCCAATCCTCTTCTCAGAGAGATATTTATGATGATTTCCCCAAGATCACTTCTTTGAGATGAAATTTGGGAGCATGCAAAAACCCTAACTCCCACAAATCATATCTCTGAAAATATAGTGAACCAAGATCTGAAATTTGGTCAAGACATTCATTAGGATTGAGAATCAAATGGGTTTTCATTTCGGAATCTAAGACTTCGCATAAATGAAGTTATAGCGAAAATTCCATAATCAAGTCATTTGGAGGATATATGAGATTTCGTTTTATAGAGTTGAGAGGGGATTCTATAGAGAATGTTGGAGGGATTTTAGGAGCTTAAAAAATAATTAATTATTGAATATTCAATGAGAAAAACCAATTATGAGTGCCATGCCACGACCCCATAGGGTTTTAGCCCACTAACTGGGGTTACTAACTTCAAACATGAATATCTCTTAAACCGTGAAGAATTACTTGGCGTGCCATATATCAAAGGAAACATCTCAACGAGTAGAATCCATCTAGAAGATCCTTGACTCAAAATAGAGTAAGTTGTAAAGTCAAAATTCCCTTGCAAGATCAAGGTAGCCCCTGGTGCTGCTTGGGTTGACATCAATGGCAACCTTAGATCATCTTTAGATCAACAACTCATTGTATTATTGTATCTTTTTCTAGCCCATTGATGCCAGCATATCATGTATCATGTACTTTATAGCTCAGTCCCACATTGTTTGACTCACCATTATTATTTATACTAAGTTATCTCGATGGGTATGGGTATGTCTCCCCTGCCTCATTTGAGATCATGTATTCCAAAATAAAAGGATACTTATATCAACTTAGTAGGTCTCACCCCCTCCATTTCTTCGTCCTTCCTTACATTGCTTCAAATCTCTCTCTCTCTCTCTCTCTCCCTCTCTCTCTCTCTCTCTCTCTCTCTCTCTCTCTCTCCTTTTGCATCTCATGGAAGTGTATCCTACAACGTATTTTGGTCATACGATTTTCTCATGACGCTCATGCTTTGGGGGGCAATCCATTATCACCTAAAAAATGATCACCTAGTCATTTCTAACTAGGAGGATCGAAATACACCATGTAGGATTAATTTTACCATAGTAAAATCACTTTCAACATATAAAACCATTTAGTAAACCATTTATATTAAATTATTTTTGTTTAAAATAAAATAAAAACCCCGTGAGAATTGAATAAATCATTATTTATTTAGCTTTCTCTAGAAATAATTATTAAATCATTATTCGATAATTATTTCCTTAATACATTTGACTTAAATCACCTTGGAATAATTAAATAAAAACATTATTTATTTATTATTACTTATTCTTATTTTTGGAAATAATCGTTAAATCATTATTTAATAATTATTTCAAATTCACACAGTTTTCTTAATCATTTGCAAAGTGATTAATAAATCATTTTATCTGTTAATTACTTCAACCATTTTCTAAATAAAGATATTTGACCACTTTGAATATCTTTTTTGACTCCAAAAAATATAATAAATTATTCATAATGGTTAGCTATTGATTTGGTCAATAATATTTTATTATTTTCCAATTTCTAATCTAGCCCAATACTTTCCCATAAATAAGAGGGGTTTCCATTCATTCTTCACCATGATCACTATCATCATCACCATTATCATCTCATTCCATTTGGGCTCCCACTTGAGTTCTATTTTGTTTTGGGTTTTATGCATATTGCGAGACAGAAACATATTGTTGAAGCATAAGGAAATAAAAGGACCCATCCCACGAAGGGGGATTTACAGACCCATGTTGCAAATCTTCTTCACTGGGTGTTATTAAATTAAACAAAATGTATTCATTTAAAGTCCTATTATATGTGTTTATTGCATCAGTTATTTCTTACTGTTCTATGTTTTAGATCTCACATGATCTTTCTGTTATATGGTTTTCTTATTTTTTCATTGCAGATATGAAGCATAAACTTCCACATCTTGTTGTTAGGGTCATATGTCACCAGTGACTTAAGTGAAGTATTTTCGGTTCACCTTTTCGAAATCTTTACACTAACATATTTGAATGGCCTAAAGAGTCGGACCACAAATCCACCATCCGAGGGGGAAAAGGAAGAAGAACCTAAATGGTATTAGGTAGCACCACTGCTTGATCAAATCTATAGCTAGCAAGAAATATATTGAAGAATGTTCCATGAGGAACATGAGGAGATGCATATGAAAAAGTATAAAAAGTCATTTAAACAACAACAAAAAGGCTCTCTCTGTGGATGAAAGGAATTAGATGAAGGAAATAATTGGATTTTTCGGTTGATAAACTATATGTAACAAAAATTCTCATATGATCAGTGCGTAGCATGATTTCTAGCTAAGTTTGACTGAAGAATCCCCTTGGATCGTGGATCTGGATTGAGGGTGACTGCTACAAGAAATACATGTTGTAGCTAGTCTATGGTTTGGTGGAAAATTGAAGTCCCACCTTTAGTTTCATCCATTGTTAGATCTTAGATAGTGTTATTAATTGTGAGCTACAAATACGATGATACTTCTTTGTCTAAATTAATGTATAACTCTATGATAATTTTGCTTGGAATCAATAGGAAAAATTCCTTTACTTTTCTATGGATTATATTGAAATTTCACCTCGAGGCTGCAAGAAAGGTCTCTTGATTTTTATGTGAAAGTTAATATGTTGCAAGTGAACATGCAGGGATTTGTGATTACTATGTTCACCTTTCTACTATAAATTTTCTACTGAGAGGTTCTAGAAGCTCAAATTTGGACCATGGTGAAGGTATATCATGTTGATCCTCTGATCCAATTTTCAAAACTTGGGTCATGAAATTTTAGGAAATATGATTAGAGGAAGTTGAGCTTCCTTAATGCATATTTAAGCAAGCCATGTTTGAATTTATGTTATAACTTTTCTTTTGGGAGATTCCAAAAGATGAAACTTGGACCATGGTGAGGGGAAATCTTATTGATCATTTGGTCCAACTTTCAAATCTTAGGTCATGATATTTTAGGAGATGTTATTAGAGTAATTTGACCTTCATGAATGTTCCTAAAATTTTGCTTCAAACAAGTCATGTTGGCATTTCTGCTATAAGTTTTCTTTTGGGAGGTTCTAGAAGTTGGATTTTGAATCATAGTGAAGGGATATCTTGTTGATCATCTGCATTAATTTTAAAATATTTGGTCACGATATTTTAGGAGATATGATTATAGGAAGTCACGCTTCTTGAATTCTCTTAAATTTGTGCATTAAATAGGTCATGTTTCCATTTTTGCTATAACTTTTTATCTGGGAGGTTCTAGAAATTGAAACTTGAAATTGATCATTTGTTTTAGTTTTTAGGAATTGGAATGATATAATTTAGGATATATTCCTTGAAGAATTTTCTGTATTTGTTTTCATGCAAAGTGTTTGAAGAAATTCCTATATGGTTTAATGATTCACTGCATACAAATTGTTTAATGAAATGCCCCAATGAACATGTTATTTTATGAATGGGGATTGTATTGTTGTGCAATAGTATTATTGTAGTTGATATATGCCTAATTTCATATAAAGAATTTTATTTATTATTTTACATGTAAAGTATTTGAAAAAATGTATTAGAGTTGAAAATCAAGTTTTCTTCAAGTGTTATTAGGATAAATTTAGTAGGGGTGTGTGGCAAAGTGGTATCAAAGCTTATTGTCAAGCTAGTAAAAGGAAAAAGAAAATTTTGGGTACCCTATAACCTCTATGAGTCATTGAGAGAACTGGGTATGTTACATCCACTTTCACACACATATTTTCTAATTGTGACTCAAAATGACAAATTAAAATTCAACATATTCACTAGAAAGTGGACTAGGTGATTTTAAAGAAAAGAAAGAAAAAAGAAGTAAATATTATATCATTGATGATTCATTGCACGATACATATCCATTCACATATCATGAGGAAGACAAATTTGAAGAAAATATATAGATGAAAAAGAAAGAAATGGTCTAGATATTTATAAGAGCTCTAAAATGATTTCATTCATTCAATGTCATAAAAAATCATAGAAGAACATTCCTGAGATCTCAATGTTTAATTAAAATTCATTAAAACTAAAAATTTCATGCACTCTGGGAAATATCTATTGGTAAGAGTCAAAAAATAAGATTACAAACTTTAAGTTAAAATAGAGTAGGTGCCTAAAGCACTCTACAAAATTCTTGATACTTAAATGTAGCTTGAATGAACTCATAAGGACTTGGATGGGGTTCCCATGGACCAATAAATAATATATAGAAACCTAGAAGAAAACAAAAGGAATGTAATCAAGGATTGACTTTACAAATGTATAACTCTTTTACAAATCTCGAAAACCTAAGACTGGGGAGAAATAAAGGGGAATTTCTTCAAATAAAATATAGAACACCTCAAATTTGTAGGACAACTAGTGGAATGAATCCTCTCTTTTTCAACATCAAATGTTGAACTATATATTGGGCTTCACATATCTGTTAATTGCGCCGAGAGACACTCTACAACCAGTATGGGGGAGATGTGTAGGAATTAGGCATAATGTAAGAAAAATTGTATGTCAACATTTTTTAATGTTGTCTCTACTATAATTAATGAAACAAATAATGAAATTTAATAATGACACATTAAAAGTAAATGTATAAATAAATATAAACCATATAATCAATCTCTCGGTCACTTAATCATTGGTCGGTAGACATGAATAAGTGGAAGCAAGAGGAGGTGAAAAGTGTAACTAAGTTTGGTCTTCATAATGACATGTGTAATTGTGATTTTATGTAACTGATGAAAAGAAGAAAAATAAAAGCATTATTGTAATACTTGTCTCAAGGGTTTCATGAGCAAGGAAATTTGGTTTTAGTAATGGCTCCCATTGTGAGTCTTTAGGATTTGTGATCTACTCATAAAAGCCAATTTGAGTCGATGTCATGTAAGAAGAACCCTTCTTGGGAATGTTACATATTTTTATAAGTCATTGAAAGAGTCAAAAGAGCCTCCAAGACAAGCACAAACATCTCCTAACATGCCGACTTAAAATAGAATAAATTATCTCCTCCAAATGACACATCCGTTCACCCTCCAACAGGTCGACTTATTTGATGGGGAAACAACTATAAATAGGGAAAATTGGACTCATTTCAAGATCAGAATTTAAGTCATCATCAAGTCTAAAATAAAAGGTGTGAATATCACTTATATGGAAGCCTAATCATCAAAGAAGGGAAATGGAATTAGAGTGAATTTCTTAGCTTCATTTTTGTGTCTAATTTAGGGTGGTTTTGTTGTCACACATGCGAAGAAGGAAATCATCTGCTGCAGTAAGGTGGAGAAGGTTACAATCAAGGCAACTGAATTTGGATAAGTACAAGTCAAAAGGGGAGGCTGGAAGTTTGAAGTAGACGGAAGCTGAAGTTGAAAAGGAGCCGAGAAGAAGGAAGGAGCAGAAGGTTGACTATCATTGACTAAGGATTTCGTCAAGGGAACTTGTGTCGTGGTCTTGGAGTGGAAAATAGGTCAAGGTTCTTGGTCTTGGTATTCATCAATTTAGGTCTCTATAAGAAGAAGAATTTGTTTGGGTTTTCTTCTTAAGTGGGAGAGGCTTTGGCCTTGGATGATAGCCTATAGTCTGTGTCTCTTGTCTCTTTATGGTTTATGCATTGGTAGTTTTTTGATGAAGAATAACACTATAATAACATAAGTAAAAGAAGACCCTAATCTAAGAAGTAAATATAATTCATAAACAGTTACCAAAAGAAGAGAAATCACCTAATCTCGATGCCCTAGATTCATCAACATAGTATTAGAGCTAAGGTGACTAAATCAATGAAGGGAATATTATCAAGGGACACTCAAGGATCGAATCTCGAGGAAGGCATCAAAGCGAATATCATCTTGAAGTCAAGATCTACAAAGGAAGAATCATAACCCTAGATCAAAGAAGTATAAAGAATTATTGGGATCATCATCAAGAAAAGAAGCCCAAACCCCTACATCTACTCAAGTTAAAGAGATCTACGAATCAATATTATTCATCCAAATGAAGTTAGATCAAAAGGTGTTGTCATCAAGACTATAAGGCGATCTCTCACCCATTGAAACACGATTCCTACCATTGAATACATCATCAAGAAGTCATCATTGATCATCATCAACAATACTTCACCATCAAAATGATCCAAAGAGATCTCACTCTTGTGAGATCAAGGATCACTCTTGAAGAAAACTACCTTTGTCAAGGAGACATTTTCTATCCTCTATATCATCAACAACATTAAGGAAGCAGCAAGGAGAAGGAGAAACCTATAAATTAATTATGTTTATGTCCACATCTGAATATATCAAAATGTATTTTTGCAAGGAAAGCAACAAATTGGTAGGGGCTTCAAACTATCTTGCAGGGAAAAAAGGACAAACTTGAATCTCATTGAAAATTAGGTTATGGAACATGTCAAAGGATCAATCACTAAACTAGGAAAGGAATATTCTCAAGCCCTTGCAAAGTATATGAAAGGGGAAGTTAGGGCTAAAAGGGTTCTCATAGAATCTATTAAGGATCCCCTCACTACATATGTATCCAAACTCGAAACTTCAAAAGAAATCTATGACAAAGTTGTAGAGTTGTATTTTGTAAGCACAACTAGAGAAGTCATCTCATTAAGGAAATAACTATACAATATGAAAATTTCAAGGGAATATGGAATAGCCTAATACTTTATGAGGATATCTGAAATCTAGGGTCAATTACAAGTTCTAGGAGAAGTCATGTCTAATAGAGAAATGACTACAGTTGTGCTAAATGCACTACTGGAGGAGTGGGGTAACTTTAGTTCAAGTATTTATGGGAAGAAAGAAGATATTCCATTCTAGGATCTATGGTCACTGTGAAAAATTAAAGAATCTAGACTAAAGGCCAAATCTGATGTGGGAGCAGGTGAAAAAAAGCAAGCTTATGCTACAATGAGAAGAAGAAAGCAAAAATTTAGGAAGTTTGGTTCTCAGAAAAATAAGAAGGACATGGCTAAGATTCAATTCTATGGGTGTCAAGAATATGGGCACTACAAAATATATTTTCCTAAGATCAAGAAGGATAATTAAAAAAAGAGGAAGAGAAGAAGCCCATATCACCGAAGAAGTAGAGGAAGTTGAAAAGGAGAATTCCAAGAAAGAGGAAGTAAGAGATCTATATTATGACTGAGATAGTATTCCTCACATAAGTTCTTTTCAAGTTCCAAAGTATTTTGTTGTAAGATATGGCTATCATGATTCATTAATAAAAATGATGAGATTCATCACGACATTGTAGAAGCATTGAAAGCAAGAGTTTGTGGCATCAACATAGAAAAGTATGTCAGCCAAATATGGAAAGATATAGCTCTTGGAAACGTCATTTGTAACATAGGTAGCACTTATGGGAAAGAAAGAAAAAGGCCATATAATACAAGGCTCATCATACATCTATCAAAAGGAAACATCTATCGGATGGGGATAATCTCAATCCTCAAGATTCTCTGATGGAATCTTCATCGAAAGGTTCATCGATCAAGAGAGGAAGCAAGTGTTTCATCAAGAATTACAAACTTTTGAAATTCATGGGATGATGGTATGATGACACAAAAGGGGAAGAATATCAATATTGAAGCTCTTTCAATCAAGGATTTTTTTGCAGGAAGTTTGAATGACCCAAAGAAAAATGAGGTATGTATGCTTACAATCGATATTATAGAGTCATGTCATATGGTTACAGGTAACATGGATCAATGCTCTATCTTGAGAGCATAATCAAAGGAACTATATCCTTGTTCAAAGGGATTTAGGAATGCATGGGTCACACATTCACTAGATGAAATCAACATAATATGTTCTCATATGTAATATGAGGTGGTTGACATTAATTGGAAAACTCTGATTGGAATTTCTTGGTAATGAGATGTGTAAAAGAAAGAGAGGAAGAGGTCGTGGAGTATGAAACCATGTTAAGGAAATAAACATCCAAATACCAAGAGATCTGACTAGGATATATCCAAGAAAGATATGTAGACTCTGATGAAGTCTAAAAAACAAAGAGACCCTTGACAATATATATTTTTGGGATATGTGTCGATGTGTATGAAATATTTTGATACAAACTAGACGATGTCATGATGAAAGACCATCAACAAAAAGGTAATTTTGATTTAAGTGTTCATTTCCTATTTTTGAACAAATATCTAGATGGGCTTATTCAATTTTGTTGAGGGGAGATCTATGTATGTCTTCCACCATCGATGCCCATGTATTAGGATGAAATATGCTTAAGGAAATATGGAATGATGAAGTTAACATGGCATGATGGAAGGGCATATATGGACGGATGGATCACTTTCCAATGATGACATGACTAACTTATGGATGAAAGTGATAAATGGTTTGTATCCTACGAAGAAGTCCAAAAACATGAAGACTCCTAAATAAGGAAAAGAAGATCATGAAATCATGAAGAGGACTTCTTCAAGAAGTTGATTGTCCCATCATCTCCACCTAAGGAGATGATGTAGGTCCCCATTTAAGAGGGAGATTGGAAACAAAACAAAATTCTTACTTGGAATAAACTTGGAAGAAAAATTCCTAAGCCAAGAGGGAGCATAGGTAGATTCCTTCTGCAGGAATGAGTACATTCCTTTATTGGAATAGACATGCCCTCCCTAATTAAGAGGGAGAGATAGACACATCATTATTGTCTCCACTTGGGAAGACAAAATGGAGGATTGGGTAAACATATGGCATCTGATGCTCTTTGAGGATGAGTTTGGGCATCCAAGATAAGAGTAGTCATAGAGGGCCGATATTCTTTGAGCACTGGGAATCCAAGATAAGAATAGTGTTGATCTAAAGATGATTTGAGGTTGTCATTAATGTCAACCCAAGCAACACTAAGGATGACCCTAAACTTCCATGGAACATTGGGCATCATCATTCATTGTTTCTCGTCTCATAACCATTATAGGAATACTCTACTCAAAAATATATTTCTATCGGTATATAGCTCTCCTCGTAATTCCTCATGGTTTGTAAGTTATTCAAGATTGAAGTTAGTAACCCAAATTAGTGGGCTAAAACCCCATGGGTTTGTGGCATCGTATTTATCATTGATTTTTGTCATTGAATAGTCAATAATTAATAATTTTTTAAGCTCCTAAAATCCCTCCAACATTCTCTATACAAACCCCTCTCAACTCTATAAAAAGAAATCTCATATATCCTCCAAAAGTAGTGATCATGGAATTTTCGTTATAACTTTATTTCTGCGAAGACTTAGATACTAAAATTAAAACCCATTTTATCTGAAATCCCGATGAACATTGTGATCCAATTTCAGATCTTGGTTCTCTATATTTGCGGAGATATGATCTGTGGAAGTTAGGGTTTTTGCAGGCTCCCGAATTTCATGTCAAAGAGGTGACCTTGGGAAAATCATCATAACTCTCTCTCTCTGAGAAGTGAATTGGAACTATATAAAAATTATAGGATAATGCATAGACTTTAGTTTTATGTGTATAAATTTCAGAGCCGAAGGAGGAAACATCGACACGTGGCACGTTGTACAAGTTCTCTCTACTAAACTAGTCCATAATTAGGTCATTGCGAGAGATTGGGCATAAATTTCCCTTGAAGAATCCAAATTGGGTCATACCTATGGCATTGGAAAGAAGACTCAGATTGCTCCTGTAGGACCGCATATCACATATTGGGGATTTGAAATCACAAAGATACATCAGATTCAATATCGTGCTCCTAGAAGGCAAGAAAAAAAACTAGATCAAGTGTTGTCAAGGGCTGCAAAGGACTAGACTTTCTAGGGTAGAAAAAAGAAAGGTGCAGCAAAATGATGCAGAAAAGGTAAGCTCCAGGTAAGTATATTTTGTATATGCATGTTCATCTCTTAATTGCATTAGGTTCTTTGTATTCTAATTTGTTGTTTTTGTTTAGCACTTATATATGCTCTGCAGGATGAGGTAAGTTTTTCTATTATCATGTCATGAGTATTTCCTTGAAGACTTTTGCAGGTATTATATATTCACCAAGAGAAGAATCAATGCATAATCTAATGTTATAAAGAGTGAGAAAGGGTAGCATGACAAGAGCAGAAATCAAGGTACAAAAGAACAACAAGAAGTTCACCACATGAAGTCTTCAAGTGGGCAGCACTGCATACAATCATTGTAAAAGTATCATTGTATAGAGTCATTGTAAAAGCATCATTATAAAAGTTGTACAAGTGTCTATCTTCCAAGAGTTGAAGAGGCAATGTCGGGTGGTCTAGGATCATCATTAGGTGGTTGTGTCATTGGTGGGGTTATGGTCCAGTGTGTCTTCTTCTTCTACATCATTCCATATTATTGTAAAGTGGACCATTTTCCCTGGTACGGGAGTCCATTCTTCTTTTATTCTTCTATAGGGTGTTAGGGTGGTGCTAGGCTGGTGCATGAAGTCACCAACATGTTCAATCCTGTGAAAAATTTAGGATGGTAGGGTGGTGCTAGGGTGAATTGTAGCTCAATGGGTGTTGGGGCATTCGTTCAGTTGACTACTAGAGAATCTTGGTCGTTGGAGCATCTATCTAGTGGGATTTGGAGAAGAATGATTTTCTAGATTCTAGGAAGTTGAAGCTTTATTTTCAATTGGAGTTGAAGATTAAAGAATTATTATAAAATCATTCAAGTGGTTTTTGTCCCAGAGGGGGTTTCCACCTTAAGAATTGTGTGCATTTGTGTTCCTTTTGTTCTTTTCTATCGTTGTATAAACACTGATAATAATTGAATATTAACTAATGCTATGAAATATTAATAATAATACTAATAGAAAGGAATATTGATTCACCACCCCACCCCCCCCCCCCCCCCCCAATTATTTCCAACAATTGGTATCAGAGCTTGGTTCCTTCAGTAGCAGTTTAACAATTGGAAGGAGATCATGGAGCATACCAAGAATGGTGTACCTTTGTTCAATGAAAATAATTATGCACTATGGAAAGGAATAATGGAGGCTTATCTCTTGGCGTAAGGTTACGAAGTATGGGACACTGTTCAAAATGGCTTTACACCGACCACGGATGAACAAAGTAAGAAGAATTCGGTAAATGATGCAAAAGCAAAGAATATTATTATCAACGGACTTATGGAATCTGCTTATCATAAGGTGTTGGGTTGTAAAACCGGCAAAAATGTATGGGACAAGCTTGAGAATATATATGCAGGTTTCTCAAATATCAAAGAAGAAAAGATTCAAATCTACAAAGCAAAATTTGAGAAACTTAGAATGAAAGAAGATGACAACATTGCTACATAATTCCAACACATTGATGAAATAACCAACACTTTGGAAGGATTGGGAGAGCCTGTTGACGAGAAGACTATTATATGAAAGGACCGTTACCAGGAAGATTCAAACCAAAGGCATCAGTCTTAGAATACAGTGCAAATCTGGCCAAACTCAACAAAGAGGAATTGCATGGAGTTCTCATAGCATATGAAATGAAACTTGATGAAGAAGAGGGTACTACACATCTGGAAACTACATTCGGTGCATCTAAGAAAACCAATAAGGACAAACAACCTTCAAAAGCAAAGAATTGCACCTGCAAGTGTGAAGAAAAGGAAGATGATGAGGAAGGTTTTTCAAATGGAGAATATGCTTAGATTACAAGAAAACTAAAAATTGGTAGGGGAAAATTCAAAGGTAAACTTCCATTGATATTTTTCGGTTGTGGTGAGGTTGGGCATTTCACAACAAAATGTCTAAACATAAGGGATGGAAACTCAAAAGGAAATAAAGTCTTTAAGAAACTCAATAAGCAAGGTGTTTAGTGAATTTAGTGTCCTAAATTGCTCGCATGAATTATTAATCGAGGTTTGTATATTAATGAAGTGTGATGCACTATATGTGCTTAGTTTACTTTTCTCTTACTTCGTTGTTTGTATTTTTGTGTTTGTTTTGGGGGTTTCTGTTCTTTGATGTCTGATATTATACAATCTATGAGAAATTTACATGGATCTAATGAGTTTTCAAAACAAGGATAGGTTCCTAAGTTAGTCTAATCTCCTAAAAATGGACCAAAAATCATTTTTAACTAGTTAGGACCTAATAAGAGAAACAAAGTATCTATCTTATCTACCATTTAGTCCTAATCCATGGATCTAATTCTTACAACCAAAAGTAATACTGATGCAGAAGGTAATTCAATAATTGCATTCATTTAACTATTCAACCATTCAATTTTGGAACATGATAGAATCAATCTCCTTGAAATGATTTTTTGGAATGTCAAGTGATGCAACTAAGTAATGGCCTGAAAACAAAAAAGAAAAGATGACAGATTGTAAAACTGACAATATGTTGAGTAAGCTTCAATCATTGCATGAATTAGATATTCAACCAATTAAGTTAGAATTATCATTATTTCGAAATGGTTTTGCGAACATCTATTAATACAACCAATTGACAGTTTTATGCTAAGAAAATGAGTAATCAAAATAGTAAGAATCTAAGCAACTGGGTATTCTCATTTCTCCATTTTTCATTCAGTCATTTCTCATACAATATCTTAGAAGAATAAGACTTGCACAGTTGTGATTTTTACCCTTACACTATTGGTTACAAAACTGAAATGAAACAATACTAGAGAACATGGACTGGCATAAAATAGAGTAGTAGAAATTAAAATGAAAACAACAAGTGAAAAACATCCTTCAGTGCAGGGGCCCTCTGCAACTGATGTGGTTGGATGACAGCTAATTAAATATGCACTCTTAAACCACCATTTACAAAAAAGAGTTTGTATATTAACAAAACAAAGTCTAAACAAAGTTTTTAACAAAAGGCCTGTATTCCCCTCTAGCTTCTATCTACTTCTCGATCTCATTTAACCGATATTTATAGAAAAAAGAAACATAATTGTTTAAGAGAAAATCTTGTTACAGGTGGTTTGATTCGAATCTATCATGAATGTTTATATAAATACATGCTACAAATGGTTTAATTCGAATTGTAATGAGATTGTTAAACTTCTTGAACAGCTACAGGTGGTCTGATCTACATTAACTCCTCAACTTTTGATCAACTACAAGTGGCTTAATCCACAATAACTCTTCAATAGAACTGTTAGGCTCCTAATTAACTACGAAATATCAAGAGTCCTACTACTACTATATAATGTATTTGACTCCATCTTTGACCATCATTTTAGGCATGCTTTGTTGTCGATCTGGATCGAGTGAGTAGGATAGGATCCATGTAGAGATGACTCTAGAGATGCCCATGTGGCTCAGTTCTTCATTTGACACCTGTAATGTTGGGTCCCTATAATACTAGTGATTCCCCTATTACTATTGTAGTTGTATCCCTTATTAATATTGTTGTGCCCTTATTGTCCCCATATTGTTATTACTGTGCTCCATAGAATCTCTCTATTGTTATTTTTCTGCCTTTATATTATTATTGTTAGGTTGGCTTGATTATATTGTGACCCTTAGACTCCTATATATAGAAAGGAGGTTTTTTCATTTGAATCATCCAAGAATTGTTCATTTGTGTAACGTAAAGGAGATTGCCCCCTCGAAGAGGTTGAATTCTAAGGTGTTGATCTATCTTTTCTATCATTTTGTGAGCTGGTTTCACAACATTTGGTATCAGAGCTTTGGATTCTAGGGTTTCGCTGCTCCAAACAGGTCATCGTGGAATTTGTGCTATAACTTTTTTCTATGACATTTCAGATGCTAAAAAAAAAATCCATTTGGACCGAAATCGTTCTGAACCTCGGGGCCAAAATTCAGAACTTTTCATGCTATATTTGAGGAGATATGATTTGAGGAAGTTAGCCTTTTTGCAGACTCCCGAATTACATTCCAAACAAGCGACCTAGGGAAAATCGTCATAACTTATGTTTTGAGCATCAAATTGAAATTTCGAAGAAGTTATAGAAAGAGGACAAACTGTAGTTTCCTATATATAGTTTTTAGACCTGAAGGTCAAAACAGTGACACGTGGCACTTCATACAAGTTCACTCTTTTGAAAAGGTATACAATCAGGTCATCTTGGCAGATTGTGCATAACTCTTTCTTGGATAATCTAAATTCGATCAGACTGGTGGCATTGGAAAGAGGACGCAGAGGGGGATGTTGTAGGTCGCAATTTTAGAATTGGATGATCCGAAATTACAAAGATACATTAGATTCAATAACGAGCTCCTACACAGTGAAAAAAAAGGTGTGTAATTTTTTTTAATTTTTCATAAGATTGGTTTGAAAAATTAGTTTGAAGGAACTCAAAGGGAATAGTGAAGAATTATTAGCATCAATTAATGCCCCGAAGAAAGAAAATGGAAACACCTAGTAAGCAACCTAAAAGCTCTAGCATGACTCATGAAGAAGAGGAAGAAATGCAACATGATATATCAAAATTACAAGACCAAGTACAACAAATTTCACTATCACTAAAGGTAATTGAAGCCAAGATGAATGGCGTGGAAGCTAAGATGAATGGCATGGAAGCTAAGATGAATGGAATGGATGCTAAGATGGAAGCTAATATGAATGGCATGAACGATAAGATGGAAGAATTGAAGATAAATTTGAATAATTTGCTACAAGAAATGGTCACTAATGGTGAAAGGGTAGTAAAGGAAACTCATGATGAGAACAAAAGAAATGTTAATAATGATTTCATAGACTCTAATTTTGGATTGAAGACCCATCATATTCCAAAAATTGATATGAGGAAGTTTGATGGAAAGGATCCCGCAACATGGATACTACAGATGGAGCAATTTTTCGATCTCCATAATGTGAAAAACACACAAAAGGTACGTATTGCAACTTTATATTTGGAACCAAATCAGTTTGTATGGTATCGA